>CM035806.1:151913166-152155666 GCA_020466095.1 Chlorops oryzae | reverse complement strand
AAATTTTTTTTTTTTTTTTTTTTTTTTTTTTTGTAAACAACACAATTTCTTCTGCTATTTTTTTTTAAATAAAAACGAACACAAAAACCTTTGATTGTTTTATATATGAACTTTGTAGAGTGAACAATATGAAGTTACTGCCTGTAAGGTGCATTGATGTCTCTTCGGAACATTCATGTATAACAGACCGCAGAAGGGAGATGTCGACGAGCACAGTCATCTGGAATGGAATGGTGTCATCAGTAAATTGTTCGAAGTTGCAGCTTTTGAAGATGACATACGCGAACATTGTTTTGGGTCTGTCCATGTATTGTGGGCCAATAAAACAACAGCAGTGCAACAAAGTAGAATAAATGTCTATGACTCAGATATATTTAGAATGTTATGTAAATAACAGCGGAGATTTTCGATAAAATACGGAATGCATAAACGATCAGGAAAAGGAGTTAAGTGCCATATGGGGAAATGGTTTTTTTTTATACCCGACACACTGTGTCGAGGGTATATTGCGTTTGTGTGGTTGTGTGTAACACCTAGAACCAGTCGAGATAGATCATACAAAAGATATATAGAACAGTGCCGTAGCAACCATAGGGGAAGAGGGGGCTTTCCCCCCACGCATTTTTGTTTTTGCCCATGAAAAAAATTAAAAAAGGAGAAAAAATAAATGACAATCGAAAAATCAATGATACTCAATCATATTTAATATAATTGCACTTTGCGATTTTTTAGTTTATTGAATCTTAAAAGAATGGTTTCCAGGTTTGTTCGTCATTTGTCTTCTCACGCAATATATTTTTTATTTCTTTGTCAATTCGTATCGGAAAAACGGTTTCATCAATTAAAGTGCTGCTAGATAATGGAAATTTCCCCATTTTTTGGGGATAAGGCAAAAAGGGGAAAATGTGAATTTTTAAAACTATAGGGGTATTCACGAAGGCGTGTTAAAAGCGTTGGAAACTCGGAAATTGCTAAAACTTAGAGAGAGTTTGGATCTTAATCACTTTTATTTAACCTCCTTTATCCGAAAATGTAAAAAACAGTACAAAAAAGTGTTTAAAAGTATTCAGTTGAGACATTTTATAAATTGTCCTTCTTTTTTGCCATATTAGGAACCCCATGTCTTAATAAGGCCCAATTAAATAATAAGACTAAGTAGACTACAAGTGCAGGTACAATGCATTATCGTATAATTTGTTAACTTGCTGCCCATTGCTAGTGAAAGGCCTATCTTAAGTCTCATTGTTTTTAACTGCTTGGTATACTAAGGTCAAGTTTAGGTCATTCAAAAATGACTAAATTCTACTGTACAATCAATTCGTAGTCGTAGTCAAATAATGTATGTAAATTTATTACAATAAATTCGTGATTGAACACATTTTATTAGTTTAATTAGAACATTTTAAGCAATATAAAAAACCGAGCTGACGCCGTGTTTCTTTGATAATTTTTTCAAGTGGATAAATCAACTTTGTTCTACCGTTAAATAATATTTTTGAACTCAAAGTTTTGTAATCCGCATTATTGCATTACTAATAATTTGGCCTTCTTTCTCATTGTTTTTAACTGCTTGGTATACTAAGGTCCATTTAGGTCCATTCAAAAATACTAAATTCTATGTACAATCAAATTCGTAGTCGTAGTCAAAAATGTATGTAAATTTATTACAAAATGAAAACATTCGTGCACATTAAGCGAACACATATCGTAATACATTTATTAAAGTTTCAATTATGAACTTTTCAAGCAATATAAAAAACCGAGCTGACGCCGTGTTTCTTTGATAATTTTCTTGCAAGTGGCATCATAGTGCCACTTTGTGTCTACCCGTATTGTTGTTGGTAGCTTTTTGGTGAATTTCTCGAATTTGTTGAATTTCCTATCCCTGCTTAAGGTTTTTGTTGGTAGTAGCTTTTTGGTGAATTTCCCCAATTTGTTGAATTTCCTATACCTGCCTATTGGTGTACAGTGAACTCTCGAAAACTAGAACACCCACAAACTCGAACCCCCGCAAACTCGAACATTTTTTTTTCACCATTGACTATTCTAAAACTCGAACAAAGTTTGAAGGCTCTAAAACTCGAACAAAATTTTCTTCTTGTTTTATGTATTAAAACACAAATCAAAATACGTTTGTTGACATGTGATCATCCCTGTGTACACACGCTCATGTATTTGCCTGTCTTTCTCTTATTTTGTTTTGGTTGGGCAAGATCCACCGTTAGTTTCGCAAAATTTTTGTGAATCTTTCCACGTTGTTTACGTAGAGCAGTGCGAAACCATTCATGATATGAAATAGCCCAGCAGGACAAGTCACGGTGAAACAATCTATGATTTCAGCATGACATTAGAGCCGCAACTCTTCCTGACTTTACACCAACTTTCTAATGAAAATTACACATAAGCGGCCGTCATAAAAGAACATGTCACGAGTTGGTCATTGAAATTGGAGTAGATATGTATTTTAACTGTAGAAATCTTGACAAGTTAAAAAGTTTAAGTATATTAAAATTTTCTATCAATATGCGAGTAAAGACTGAATTTAAGATAAAAAAAACGCATAAATAAATAAAAAATATATGGCGTTCCAAAACTCGAACAATTCGTTAACTTGAACAGTGCCGGTTTTATTCAGTTCGAGTTTTCGAGAGTTCACTGTATTTCCCCATCGCGGCAGAGCCTTTTCGACGTCGAGAGTTAAGGCTCAGTTACTCTTGATTGAACGTAACTTGACTTTACTTATTTAATCAGCTGACTTGATGTGTTTAGTACATTTTCTATGGGAGCAGTTACTGAAAACTTAATTTGACTTAAGATAAGAATCTGTGGAAAACAGATTTCTATAAGTTAAGTCAAGTAACGTTCAATCAAGAGTAACTGAGCCTTTAGACCCATATAGATTTATAGCTGCAACTTCGGCAGTTTATGGTTATCATATATAACAATATATGTCACTCTCAGAGATATTGCGCGGGACGTTTCGCGCCAGCTAGAAAGAGATGTTACTCGACAGGCAAAAGAAGAGCGAGAGAGAAATACTTTTGGTGAGTACCTCAGTGCAAAATGCTTATTTTGGTGGGTACCTAAAACCGTGGTGGGTACCCAAGACCGTGGTGAAACGAGCCAAAACCGAAACGGCTCCTGAGTGACATATATAGTAATATATGATGGTTTATAAATAGAATTTGGAACAGTTTTAACTAGTTCTATGAGACTTATTAAATTTTTTTGTAATTTTTAAATAGTATTTGGGCATGTCGTCGAGTAGTGCATCAGTATCAAAGGCTTTTTTACATGCAAACATTGTGACTCGGATAATGACACTGAATGCGATGCTCAGTTCACAAACTTTTGTAGTTATATGGATCTTTTGAACTTTCGACCGTTTTTTATTTTTTAAATTTTCCTCGGATGATCCACTCGAGGTTGTAATTTTCGGCAGCTACAAGAGCTAGAATTCCAACATTTACAAAAATTGCTTTTTATTTTTAATAAAAATTTTTTATTTCAATTTTTCAAAGTCACAGTAAGCATTTGTTTAAATTCATTTTCAATCCGCATAAAAATATTCGATTTCTAGAGCACCCGAAACTGATTCATTCGATTTAAAATTAAAAATTTGAGAATAACAGCCAGATTCTGAAAGACTAAAACTCTCCTTTTTCAAATAGATGGGATAAGGAAAATTATAAGTATGGGTCAAATACCCAAATATTTAAAAAATAAGAATTTTACTCTCGAGAAAAGTAAATTCCCCGGCAATATTCAGATACGGGCTGTACATATTTTTCACAAATTACAATAACAGTCTGAAAATCACATTCAAAAAAGGTTTGAAAACAACATTTAATATTAATTTGAGAACAAAGTCCCCTTTTTGTTGAGAATGCTGTCATTACACTGTGATATTTTTTTTCAAAAATTCAAAAAGACAAAACCGAATTAAACGATTTCCCCCTATTTCGGGCACGAGGAATCGAACTGCATCATTAGTTTTTTAAATTATCGGTAAGCCTTCAGGCAAAAAAATTTTTTAAAGTTTTTTTGATCACTTTTTGGCCGCTGTTCACGCTGTTTCGGACGCCCTCGTTTTCTGCAACGTTGAATTTTCCATGGGTAGCCTTTCTTTGCCAAAGTCTCCTCATTGGCCCTCAAGACGCACCGTGTAACGTCCCCATACATATCGTGACTTGTGGCACACAGAACCTATATGAGAGAGCGCCGACATTTCAATTTTTAGTTGACCCAATAAAAAATTTGTGTTTTGCCACAAATTTTAAATTGGCCAATTGTGTTGCATTACATACGTTCTAATGGGGCGCCGCACACTACTCAATTTTTAGTTGGCAGTGTTCTATAAACACATGGTACCGAGTAATTAATAAATTATTATGTAATTAATTAATAAATAATTGAATTGAAAGTACGCAATTTTAAATTGAGTAGTCGGCGCCTAGCCTTAACTATTCCAGCTTTTCTTAGAGGTTTTTTCTTCTTTGTGGTGTAAACGCAGTTTAAGGCTTTCAGTATTAATATTTTTACCCAAAAAAAAAAAAGCTAATGAGCTTTTCCGGAAAGGTAGGTACTATTTTTTAAATTCTCTCCAAAACAAAAGAAGACCACTTAAAAAATCGGCCAAAAAAGTTAAATTTTCACGTAAAATTTCAGTAGCTTACAATCCTCACCTTTGAGAGCCTTAAAAATAGAATATGAGCTTTATTTTGTCTAAATTTTTAAGTGCTTTTTAGTGCTCTAATGAAATATTTTTCTATGAATTTGCATTAAAATTTTTTCAAATTTTTTACATCACCTTTATGTCATTTTGGCCGCGTGACCATAACAGCGTATCCAAAAAAGCAACAAATATCGCGTGTAACAGCAATTTTAAACGATATTTCACAACGAAAATGTCACTTCTTTCAATGCGTGCAAGTGCACAAAAAAAAAAAAAAAAAAAATGAATAATACTAAGAATAATAAAAGTGTACTTGGTTGCTTACCTTGGTTTGAGATGGGTTAAAGGAAAGCATTTGAAAATACAGGGTATTTCGGTTTCTTTTTGTTGAATTTATTGCTACAAATATCTCATAAGGTATAGTGCGTTATACACGATTTTAATTTTTATGAGCTAAGAAACGATTTTATACGCTTAACACTAGTTCACACTCGAAAACACACATGGGTATACATGTTTGTGTGTTTGTATATAAACAATTTCTATTCGCTATTATTGATTGGTGTTTGTAATTAATTGTAAAACTATAGATATATGTTTTATTTATTTATTTTTAATTTTTTTTAAATTTTTTTTTTGTCTTTTATGCAACGAAAACGTGCAAATGAGTTTTGAGTTTAGTAGTTTTGGATAAAAAGCCCTTTACAAATTGAACTAGAAAAGTACATTGCATAAGTCTTAAACAACTATGTATAGATCTATGCGTTTGTGTTCAAAATTACATTGAATTTTCGCATGCATTTTAATTAAAAAAAAAAAAATTGATAAACTGGAAATGTTCACCCTTCTTTCTGTCGGTCGAACACTTCCGCAAACCTTACGTTAATACATCCGAATTTTCTAAAAGTTGCTAATCCATAATTAAGATTTATATCTTTTTATATGTATGTATGCGTATATAGGTATTTATACTATTTTATAGGCATGTTTGCATATGGTTTTTGTTGCATATATTTTTTTTTTAAATTTATATTAATAATTTTAACGCATTTTAAGAGGCACAAAATTGAATTAGTATTTCTTTAATTAAAAAAAACTTTTTTTTCGGAAATTCAAATTGTAAGGGGCTATCTGCAGTTATGTAAGAAATGAAACAGAAGTGAATTTTGCCCAATTTTTATACAGTTTTCAATAATTGGGCAGTTTTTTGGCAGTTTCGTGCAGTACGGGAACAGACCTATAAAAAACAGTTCAGAAAATTTTTGATTCATTTCTGACGCGTTCTTTATATAATTTTTTTTTTTTATTTCTAACGGAGCTGCAGATAGCCCCTAAAATCGAGAATTAAAAAAACGAGTCAATTAAATTTAAACATTTTTAGCATAATTTATAATTGAATAATAATTGAATGCTTTTAATTAAAATGCTTTCATTCCTCATTTCAAAATTAGGGATATTCACACCGATCCCGGTAAGTTAGCATAGTGCCTAGCGAGCAAGAAAACACTAATCTACCGAGACCGTTGACTATTTAAGAGTGGATCATATAACTTTTTTGGGGATAAAAAAAAAAATTAAAAAATATAGCAAACTATTTTTTAAAGTAATTGTATTAAAAAGAAAATATTTTCATCTAGAAATTGCACATAACCTTTGGCATGAACATTATATTTCCTTGGTATCCTTTTGCAAATGATATTATTCTTCATTCCAAATATAGATACATCTTTCTTAAACACATGAAATCATTTATAAGCATATTTTTCATTTCCATAAAGTGCATTCCCATAGTGACGAGGGTCTTCAATTTTTATATTAACGCCTTTTAAGTGGCATTAGCCCATAAAAATTTTGAATTTAATATGAATCTTTAAAGCCATTCGTCCAATGGGCGGAACCTTTGGAAATGAATAAGTAATCGAAAATTGATAGAAATTAAATTTATACATTTACAGGCGATCTTAAAATGTGGTTGGCAAAGTCAATTGTGGCAGCCATTAGGAAAAGGCAACAATAAAATGTGCATATCGACCCTTTTTCCCGAACTCATCGTATGTTACATTTTTTTTTTAGGAAATTGACTTTTTGATGCAAATTTGTTCTAAAGCCTTTAATTCATCTCCTGGCACAATATTATAACCCCAAGAACTGTAGGTATGGAGATAATGCGGAACCAGTTTTAGCTTATACACAGTCGCATAATATGCAAAGAATAGTAGAAAACGCTCTCCTGTAAAATTTGTTTTTTGTAACATACGATAATTTCGCGAAAAGGGGTCAAATATGATAAACTAAGAGCTTTATTAGTAATTTCATTTAAAAAAAAGGTATTTTTCAATTAAACTCTTATGCGCGAACAAATGTCTACACATTCTTTTAGTCCATTCTTTTTTTTTTTAATTTATAGAACTTTTTTTTTGTAATTCTTGCAATAAAAAATTAAAGAATTTAAAACGCAAATTTATAAAATATCATTCAGAATAGGGGTGATTATCTTTTGAGCATAAGCAAATATGCTATAAAACGAAAAAATATTTTAATATTTTTTTTTTTTATTTTAAAATTTTACAATTTTTATATTCACTATTTACAAATATTTTAATTTGAGTTTTTCTTTTTAGTGGCATTTTGCATTTTAAATGTCTTTGCTATACATTTTTTTATTTTCAAGTTTTTCACATAAAAGTTCAACTTAACGATATTTTTTTTCTCAATATCATTAGCAAATCCATGTCAGATTCTTTTTAAACAATCCTTTTTTGATTTGAAAACTACTCTATATAAAAAGAATAATAAGATCAAAGGCTCTTAGTTAGTCTTGATTTAACAGAGTGTAATTTAATTTAATAAAAAAATCTGATTCAATCTGTTATTACGTTTTGTACGGATAACAAATTCTTGAGTGAGGTTGAGTTACGTTACTTAAAAATCAAGATTAAGTAAACTTTTAAATTGATGAAGTTTCACGAAGCCAGTTCCGCAAAACAAAGGGAGCATAAGGGGTATTCACTGAATGTTTTCTTAATTTGATAATTCTTTGCTCATTAACATTCTTAAGAATTTTTTTTAGTTGGAAGTATATCGAAACGAAAACCAATTCTATAAAAAAAAAAAAAAAAATTTACGAATAAAACAAACAATTACACTAGAAGCAATGGAATATCCCCATCGATTTTAGCTCGAATGATTTATAATTCGAGCTTAACAGTTGACAAAATATTTGATTTGTTTAGGCGATTACGTAAGCTAAGCTTAATAGTGTCTTCAACTACCATCAGTCACAGCATAGTATAGCATAGCATAGCAGAATGAAGAAAACTGCTAATTCGACCAATTCAATAAATTTTAGAGGTAAGTAATTTACCAATGACGGCTAGCTTAGCAGAAGGAGCAGCAATGCAATGTTATGCCTACGCCTTGACTGATTGCATCATTGATTAGTTTTTTTTTTTTTTCGCTTAAAGCGATTTTATAAGAGGTGTTGCCATAGATATTGATAATTCGTTTTGTTAAATTTCGCTTATGATTTTTGAAGATTTTATTTTCATAGGAACAAACCAAGGTGCATTTAATAAGGTGGTAGCAGTAGCACATATGTCTTATTTTATTATTTTCCGCTTTTTTTGTTGATTTTATTTTTAAAACTCCGATTTAAATGTCACATAGGTATGTTGTTTGCTTACAAATTTCTTTTTGCATACATTAGTTGATAATGACATTTCTGTACTCACAACAACATATTTGACATTTGGTCGTATTCGGCACAACAAAAACCTCCCTGTTGTTTTTGTCGAGTTGTACTTGTTGTAGAGCTACTATCTATCACCTTATTAAATACACCTCGGGAACAAACTGAATGAGAAATCGAAATTATCAATGGCAATGTGAATACCCCTAATAAAGTTTCCGTTGGATTTCATATTTATATAATTTTACATAACTAGGTTGCACGGAAATATAATTCGTATTGGAATAAAATTTTACACGCTATATACAATTAGGATATAAAAGCATGAAGGAATTTACCGACATTTTCGCTTGTGGTATAACAATCAAGCATGCTCTAGAAATCGAATCCAAATAAAAAAGTTCGAAATCAATGTGATTTCAATAGAAATTTTATCTATTTCGAATTTTTTTTATGGGAATTCGGTTTCGAAAGCATGCCTGAATAAGTATGTTTCTCTTTCTTTTTTAATTATACACTTTCAACTTCGACGAAAGCGAGTGAAAGGAATCTCATTTAGTTCAAGTTTTTCTCCCACTATTTTTCCCACTATTTACGATTCTAAATATTGCCCGGGAGTTTTCCCGTACGGATTTGAAAAAGCATCTGCCTTTCTAAGCACACTGGGGGAAACGAATACTAAGGAACCAAGTATTATGAACATTTTTAAGAAAAGATCACATCTTTTCTTTTATTAGCGCTTAGAACCTTCTTCTTTTTCCGCGGAGAAAAATTTCTGGGGGGAAAAAACTCCCGGGGAATATTCATTTAGAATAGAGCTGTTCACGTTTGTCCATTTTATTAAATCAAAAAGCAAACATAAATTCGTATTAGATTCAAGAATTTTTACGGCCATCGATATCACGAAAGTCTAAAAAAAAAATATGAGAGTCAATCATAGTGCTCTCATTGAGAAAGTTCCTGAAATGATCGTGAATTTAATTTCGGCCTAAGTCTGTTTTATAGAAAAATCCAGTTTCGAAAGCGTTCTCGTAGCCCTGGACGACTCATTAAAAATTGTTTCTCAAATAAGTTTTCATTGAAAGAAAAAAAAAAAATAATAATAAAAAAATTGTGGCATTAGAGGGTGAAATCTTAAGAGCTACAATTTTTAGAACGTTTTAGTCTTCGATTACACCAATATTTGAAAAAGAAGAAGAAGAAGAGAGAGGCGAAAAAGTACGAGACTGGCATGAAAAGTCCAGTGTTAGACATTGTGGTGCATTTCTATCTAGATTATAGTAAAAAAGTCAAGCAATTTTCGCATGAAATTTAAAGATACGATTATTTGAGTGATTTAAGAATAATTTTGCTTTTTTGTTTTTTAAATACGAATTTATGTTCACCTAAATTTTACATTTATTTTTTAACAGCGAGAATGCAAGTGAAATGTTTTATTGAATCGAAAAGGAGTTGCATTGTTGCTTTTTTTCTTCTTTTTTTCAAAAAGTGAAATCATATAAGATACATAAGGGAATTTGATTGTATAATAATTGACAATACTAAAAATTAAAATTAAATAAAAAAGAACAAAAAACGAGTCACGAAAATATTAGACCTCGGAGGGCTCTTTTTCAAATATGTTTAAAATTATTTTCCTTGAGGGATTTTGTGATTTTTTTTTTTTTGTTTCTTTAGATCTTGTTTAGTTTGGTTGTGGGAAATCCTATAAGACGAGAAGTTCGCTGGGAGGTAGCATTTGAAGTTGGTTTTTTGTGTGTGTGTGTTTTTTTTTTTTTTTGTTATTGTTTTTGAGGACTGTGCGCGGCTTACTGAATAGGTTTTTTGTTGTTGGCTTTTTAGTCTACATACGTTATTATTAATAAATATGTTTGAGTGTATTGGCTATAGTTTGCTTTGGGGTTATTTAAGATCTGGTATAGCTTCCTCCTCTTCGTCTGCATTCGAGTTTGTGGTTGATGATGAAATTCCGCCACAGTTTTCATTATTCGCGTCGGCTTCACCGTCACCGTCACCGTCACCATCACCATTGGGCCCGATCGAAGCACACCGTTTGACGAGGTCGTCGTAGGGCTTATTATGCAATAGGCATACTAAAACAACGGTCATATTATCACCACCGAGTCCGCCCATTTGACAATCGGGTGCAAGGCAATGGTTCATTAGCTCTTCACAAATTCCTTCGGGTTGCATCCCGGCAGCAATGCGTTTTCGACAGAAATCGACGACTTCCTTATTTGTCATAACATCCCAAATGCCATCGCAAGCTAATACAATGAATTCCCAATTTTCATTAATCTCACGAATTTCCACGTCCGGATAAGCTTGGAAAAGCGAAAAATAAAAATGGGAAAGTGAAAGTGAATTACGAAATCGTATTGAATGATTTTTGGAAAAAAATATACATATGTATATGTATGTTTATCTGTTCATATAGTGTAATTGAAAAGGAGATCTTATTTGAGCGGACAAAAATACTTGCACAGACTCATAGAGTAGCGTGCATTCATTGTGTAAAATCAATTATTCTAGACAACCCGATTTCAATTCGCAGTAACTATTTTCCCTTGACAATCGATGTCACAGCTGACAAAATACCATATAAGTAATATGGAGGAAAAATCCAGGCGCTCGGGACGCTCGCTGCTCACGTACATTTTAAGTTATGTTTCCAATATGAAAGGATGGTGATAATTATGAAATGCTCGAGCTAAAAATTCGAGAGCATCATGCATATAAGGTCTTTCTAATTGAAAATACAAGAAGACAATACAATGCAGCTCTAGGGACGCTTTGAGCTTCTTGGTTGTTCTAGAAAGCACATTGAGAGGAGCAACAAATGGAAGGAAAATATTTAATTGCTAAAAATTGTCACAAATTTCGTTGATGCGCCGAAATCTTACAAAGGCCAGGAACAGAAAATGAACGCCAATATTCGAAGGAACATACAATTGACTCATAGATTCAAAAACGAAAACTTCAAAAAAAAAAAAAAATTTTTTTAATTGTATGTATAAATTTAAAAAAACCAATTTTATATTTTGGCGCTTGGTTTACTTTCTGAGTTGAATTTGCCTATATCTTCTGATATCAGAAACAAATCGTATCGAAACATTTCGATACACCTTGGATCGGAAAATGATGCTGCACGGTAAGATCGATGCATAAAATTTTGCAAAATTACGGCGACAAAAAAGCTCGTCTATAATGTAATTACCAATTATTTCAGCGGACTTCAAGTTGGAACTTCTATATGAATTTAAATTTTGAAAAAATACCGACAACCCCCTCTTATCAAGCAAGCAATTGTTTGATTTTATTTTTTATAGTTATATATATATATATAAATATATAAAAAATATATATATATATAAATGTATGTATTTAAAACGACCAAGTGAGAGTAATTTTTTTGATAAGCTCGCTTTTTTTTTGAAGATAAGTGTAAAGCAATAAGAAAGAGTCAAGATAATGCCGCCAGAAAGCAAGTATGCACGTATGTAGCTATGTAGTACCTATTGTATATGCAGTATGTATTTATGTTCAAGCGCATGTATGTTTTCATTGTATATACGTATGTATATTTGTATTGTCTATGTCAGTTGGGATACAGGGAAAATTGCTTACCTGTAACGATTTGTTCTTCGGGTTTTTTGCTGGTATTACGTTTGAATACAAAATCTCCAAGTGCACGTGACAATGCCAGATTGCCATTAACTCGGTTAAATTCAACCCAACCGCCACCTTCGTGAATACGTTTTGTTTCGGCTGCATTGTTGGGTTTATGGTCCATTGATAAAGTCTCTACCTCTCCATTTATACAGGCGATTGCACGTGAATCACCAGCATTGGCACAATATAAACGGTTTTCTTTGATTAATACAACAACAGCTGTGGATCCAGCCATTTGCTCTCCAACTGATTCATTGTAGAGCATATCGGAGTCGATATCTAAGAAAGCCTAGGCAGAATGATCAAACAATTGTTTATTAGTTTTAATTAATTATATAAATAGGGATAGCGATGGAAAAAGATCAAGATCGAGAGAAAGAGAAAGAGAGAGAGAGCAAAACGAAAGGATGTGTATTTTTCAAACCTGTTTCAGAGCCTTTTCGATATCATTCTTATATTCTGGTCGTTTTAGAATGAATTTATGTAAATGCTTTCCAGCATATTGCGCAACTGTAGCACCACCATGACCATCGTATACAGCAAAGAATGCCGTGCCCGGATCATCCGGCAATGACAATATATGTGTATGCGAATCTTCCATATTTATACGCCAACCTTGCATACAGCTTGAACCAACTCGGAATCGTTCATTTTGACAATAAGCCGATTCTTTTGTGGTCACTGGTTCCGAAAGGGTTTGCCCCATTTTTTATTTTTACCAAACAATTTTAGTTACAATAGAGAATTAACACTCGAATTATTTGACAGCTGTAAATAAAGAAAAAAAGAAAAGAGAAAATGAAAATATAAATTTAATTAAAAAAAAAAAATTAAATGAAAATTATATTATTTTAAATAATCGTATCGATTACGAAAATTGCGAGGTTAATATGGCTAAATTGAAATTCTTGTTAAAATGACACGTAGAAAATATTGACCAATGTTTAATATTTCTAGACTTAAGAATATTTACGTAGTATCCTCAAGATTTTAGAAAAGTTCTCAAATGGAATTAAAATTTTTTTCTTCGATATTTTAAGCGATGATTTATATTCTTTTCTGACGACAATAAAAATGAGTTTCAGTGTTTCCAGTTTCTCATAGCTTACTTGATGAATCGTGTTTTCTCCCCCATTTATTTTTAAATTTGAGAATTTCCACTTTTTTTTTTTTTTGCCGATTCGAACTGTCGGGCATTCTTTGGAAACTTGAACCTTGCACTTTTGCTTGAAAATTTTAGAATAGTAAAATGCAAAAAAAAAAAAAGAAACTAACAGTATAATCTCGAAAATTCGGACAATTGACAACCCCCCAAGTTAACCTCCTTAATTCGGACAATTAATTGTTTCCTTCGGATTGGAAATTTTATCATCCGGAAAGGATATAATTGAATTGTCACCCGGTAACTGAGTGTGAAAAATCAGATGTCCGAATTGGCGAGGCTTTACTGTGAATTGTTTTCCTAAAGAAACCGATTTTCAGGCTCCCATAGCCCAGTTTCCTTCCTTCCGCAAGGGGAATCATTATCACCACCATTCTGAATAAAATTTCATGTGAACTTTTCCGCCAGTTTCAGTAGAAATTTGTATTGAAACTGGCGGAAAAGTTAATGTGACATCATATAATGCTAAATAGGGGTGTATGATTTACGGACTTGGCAAACCCGCGGACCCTAGCCAAATGTCGACCAAGTATAACTGTATTCACACTCTTATCTAGACGTACAAATGGTGGTACCACGGCGACCAGGGGAGCCCCAGAATATGTTTTAGTATTCTGCTCGGTCATTGGGTACGGCCCCTTGTGGAGTATTGTGGTGGCTGTTGGCAATTATGAGGAGAGCATAGCTCCGGAACTCCACCACCAAGGTTTGTCGATTCGATCCATGCCAAATGATGAGGCGAAATTGGACACTGTGTGGAGAAGTACCGTCGTGGATTGTCCGAACGATAATCAAATACGTATAGTGTGCCCAGCTTCTTAGCGAAATATCATTGAAAAATCCTTTTTAGTAAGCTCTTTTTCAAAATTTTACATCTCACAAACTAATTAAGATAGAAAGATCAAACAAATGGCGACTGATAGCTCATAAAACAAGGATTATGAAAAGATTTTTGTTTTTTAATTTACACTGAGTAAAATTTTCCACAAAAAGAAAATAAAAAGTAACTAATTTTTTTTTCAGTGTATTCCCGTTCACGCGCACTTTCTGGCTAATTTTCAAAATAAACTACGTTTTACATTTTACCAAAATTTGTTTTTATCAAAATCAAAAAGTAGGTTTTTATGAGATCTTTACAAAAACGTAAGTGCACATACATAGTGCTCTCAGTACTAGTATCCAGTAGAAATGGGCGGAATATGGTAGAAAAACACATCACTCATACGTAACGTTACCATCTCGCTTCTGCAAAAACAACGGACAAATGTTCAAAACAATTTTATTTTGCTGTACGCTAAAATTGAAAAAAAAAATGTACAAAAAACGGACACATTTTTAAGTATATATTTACACAAAAAACCAATTTTTTCAGTTGAAACAAATTGAATTCTTCGGACACAGAACTAACAATTGTGAGATTTCCAAATACAGCTTATCATTTAAGTTTTGAGAGTGCCAGATCACCAGTTTTTAAGTGAATAAAAAACAATTATTCTTCATAAAAATCTTCAGCGTCACAACAAACCAATTTAATCCGGTAGCGCCTGAATTAAAAAACATAAATCTAAAAAATAAAATACAATTTGAACAGGTTCAGATATGGCGTTGACAGAAAACGAACCCTTTAAGTGATGCCGATGCCATACGGCATGATCGCTAGGCGCTACCGGGTAAAATCAAACTTGTCAATGTGCTCTTTTACATTAAGGCAACTATTGCCGGCAACTTTTTGGTTTATAGGCAAGACGAAGCGCAGGGATGTAGAGAACCTACCTCTCCGCGCTTCTTCTCGCACATAATCCAAAAAATTGCCGGCAATAGGTACCCTAATGCAAAAGGGCACAATGGTACTCGTCGTTTATCGGATCTTGAAAATTTTGAATTCAAAATCTGATGGGCTGTGGGCATATTTCTAAAAAAAAAAAAGTACAATCGCATGACAAATCATGACGTTTTAGAAAAAACGGACTGTCCAGCGAAAAACCGGACATATGGTATATGGTTACTCATACGACATGTTTTTAAGAGGATCTTACATATTTCTACATATCTCAAGATCGCATCCGTGGATTGTAATGAATATTTTTTTAAATCAAAAATAATACTAAGAGATATCTTTTGGATTAATTAGTTTTCGTGCGGGTCCGTCTGGGCTTTTTCCGCCAAGTGCATTATGACTCATAAGCAGTGTCCGACCGAAGGTTCGGCTTCGGCTTCGGTAATCGGCATGATCGGCCAATTCTTAATCTTCGGTTTCGGCTTTGGCTAGAAAAGGCCGAATATTTTTGCATTTTAATGGAAGTACAGATGTCACGATAGATTTTCAATTGCTTCATTGAGACCTTTTACACTACTGAATTATTGCCGTAAATTCTCACTTTGTGGGCGACTAAAGCGAAAGAATTTAGAGAAAATTTTAGCGGTTTTTTTGTGCTTGTCAAATGAATAAAGACTGATTTTGTTTCCTTACTGTAAAATTTTTTGCATTCGGCTTCGGCCGAAGCCTTCAACTCTGCCGATTGTTCGGCTTCGACTAAAAATCCACCTTCGGTCGGACACTACTCATAAGCACTGATTTAGGACTTGATGTTCTGGGAAGCTTGCCCAATGCTGGTGTTTTCCTTTTACCATTATCAACTTAAAAAAAAAAAAAAAAAAAAAACAAAATATAACAAGACATTCAGTTTTTTTTAGGTATTCTACATATTTTAAGGTTTTTGTCAAATAGAAAAAAATTTCAAATATCTAGTACAACAAATCAAAGAATCGGAAGGCGGAATTTTCGTATAAAAATTATTTGCATAAGTGCTCTGCTCTGTCTAAACAGAGAATTCAAGTCTAAGAAGAAGAAGAAGAATAAGAAGAAGAATAAGAAATAAGGCGTTGAAACAAAAAAGTTTATACAGTTGCCTAATGACTTCAGTTGGTCTTTGTGTTTGTTATATCATCATTTGCGGCGGCATGACTTAATGGCGAGAATTTAGAAAATGATTAAGAGTTGGTTTTATGAAATGTTATTTCAATGGAGTTTGAAAAGCTGATTTCTAAAAAAAAAAAACATTAATAATTGATTTTTAAATCGAAACCTATTCAAAAATAAAATAAAAAGCAAAAAATTGAAAAAAATTAATTCATAAAAAAAATTATAATTATGATTAAGATTGAAGAAGGTATCGCTGCATAGCTTTAAAAGAGAATAAAAGAATTTTTGTTTTTTTTTTGCTTAATTATTCAAAGATAACAGTTGAAATGCAAAGAAACGAAAAATGCGCATGAAACACATTCCAAACTCGACAAGGTTATATTAAGAAAACGCTTTTTTTTTTGTGCTCAGTAATTCCGAAGCGAACAGACTAGAGAATCTTCAATTTTTTATGCAAAATAATAGCGCCTCCCTTCCACTTTGTGCTTCACAAGAACATTGTTCCTGCCCTTCTCCTACTCTTGAGCCAAAAGTTCTCTATTTAACCGTTGTGGCATATACATATGTACATACATATGCAGGCAATTCAGTACGTAGATATCGAATAGCACAAATAATCTGTCATTCGCGAATGTAAATAACTATTATCTCAATTAAAAATGAAATTGCTGCGTTGATTTTAATATTTTCAATGAACGACAATCAATCAATGCAGTCTCCCCCCTTTGCTTCTTTGCTTGCAATTTGTTTTTTTTTTTTTTTTTTAACCCCGAGTGCTCCAATTGTTTTAAATTTACTAAAATAATTCAGCAGCAAGCCAGACGGCATAAAAATAGAGTAGCCGATTAGAGAGTGTTTTGTGTGTGGAGCGGGCGAAATGCCCTTTAGCTTCTTTTGAATGAACATATTATATATATAGAGAGTGAGAGAGAGTCACATGCATATACCACCGTAGAATCGGGAACGATCCGGAATATACCGCAGAAGATTCAATTTATGTGAATGACATTTTTTCTTCTGCCTTGCAAAGCCTTGCGCACCTTCTTACTAATGATTGCTCTGTGGTCCCCAATTGTTCCCACATTGTATATGTGTACATATATATTTCAATTACGACATTTCGTGAACAAATCAATGGCTCATTAGCACATTGAATGTAAACCAACAGACATACAGACGGTCGGATGGAGATGCATATAAATAAGTTTGCTCCGAGGAGTTAAATTGCGCCATTGGAAGAGGTATCATCGCCCTTTGCGGGCTAACGCACAAATGAAATATGGACTGATAGTATTCCTCAGATATAGGCACTAGCCGCTTAAAACCATCAAAACTGTACCATTGTGATCGGTCGTTCAATCGAATGAATTGTTCATACAAGCATTCCTCGCTTATAAGATAGGGTTTCCGTACATTTTCGATAGTTCTTACATACATATATCCGGGGAGTACTGTATATCAATACAAATAGTAATAGAGACTTAAATTTCAGTAGCTTAATTATTTCGTCAACACCGATAATTGGTCGGTTAGCATTCAAATTTGAATGCTTAGGAAATTGCCGCTTCTATGTATTGCACAACTCTTGAATTGCCAATTTTTAGCGCGAAGATTGAGGGATGACTCTTCCGGCAACACCGTTTGCACGCGCTTTGCAAACAACAACAATGAAACAGAAGCCCAAGACCCAAACGCGACAAAATGAGTTGTTAGAAGACATTTGACTGTTAAAAACCATTTGAGTGGATGAGCCCGTAGGAACGGAGATTACACCTTTGATTTGTGATTTACGCGAATTGCGACGTACGAAGTTGACAGCTCCGCCGAAGAGTTTATCGTTCAATTTGTACCACTTGTTTACTTCTGAATCACAATTAATACAAAATAAATGAAACAAAAATAATAAAGAAATAATAATAATCGAATACTATCACTTCAGAAGACAATAATGTTTCGAATTTTAATTAAACGGACGATTTTTTACGACTGTCTGCTGACAGATTGCTTTGTTCGTTTGCCCGGATATTTACGATGATGATTATTGCATGTTCTTTCATTCGAATTTGGTTTTCCAAATCATTTTTCCCCGAAATTACATTTAAAACAACGTGTAAATACAGTGAAAAGTAATATACGCGACACGATGACTCTAACTTCGCATTAAATGTATGAAACTACGATGAGAGTAGTGATGCGTAGATTCGGTAATCGAACGCTCGAAAATCGAATAGTCATCGATGTTTTGCCGCAAAGACGGAATTTACACTTTAAGCTGCAATCATTCATGGCATAAAACGGCATAACATAACATAATATAACATAAAATAACATAAGCACTTTTTGAGTAGTCAGTGAAGACATAAGAAAACATAAGAGCACAGAAGAGGCAATGTTGCAATTTGCGCACATTGCGGAAAGGGGGAAAAAATTATTTCCACAATTTCTCAAGAAATAATTAACAAACGCTTGTAAATTAGTTCGGGACATGCCAAAAAGTAATAAAATATATTTTGCTTTAATAAAAAATTATATGCTTAGTACTATTTTAATATATTACGACATTAGTAATTGTGGCTTTTCGAGATTTTCATAAAAAGGGCAAATGTGGCAGCTTTGGGAAGGAGCTGGCAACACAAATTCAAATCAGCTGGCTCGAACTTACATAAGACGGCATAAGAAAAATCTGTTTTCTACAGCTTCTTCTGTTCTGTTATGTTATGTTATGCCATCACTGATCACTTGCATACAACATGTATTGAATAGATAGAACCAGCTGATTATGCTATGTTATGTTATGCCGTCTTATGCCATGAATGATTGCAGCTTTACGCTGCGCCTCGACGTGCAGTTTTTCATCACTTGCCATCTCTCAAATTGCAAATTTTCGCAGTTAGAATCACACCACTCATCTCTAAGTGATAGAAAGGGGCATCAGTTCTCGGCATGTAGGACTGTAGGTCTAACTCTCGACGTCGAAAAGCCTCTGCCGCTAATAAGAAATTGACCATTAGGCAGGTATAGGAAATTCAACTCATTCGAGAAATTCACCAAAAAGCTACCAGGAAGTAAGTTAAGGTAATAGGTAAGGTTAGGTAAGGTTAGGTAAGGTAGTAGGTTGTAAGGTTAGGTAAGGTTAGGTAAGGTTAGGTAAGGTTAAGGTAAGGTTAGGTAAGGTTAGGTAAGGTTAGGTAAGGTTAGGTAAGGTTGTAAGGTATAAGGTTAGGTAAGGTTAGGTAAGGTTAGGTAAGGTTAGTAAGGTTAAGGTAAGTTAATAAGGTTAGGTAAGGTTAGGGGTAAGGTAGTAAGTGGTAAGTAGGTTTAGGTAAGGTTAGGTTAAGGTTAGTAAGGTTAGGTAAGGTTAGGTAAGGTAAGGTATAAGGTTAGTTAGGTAAGGTTAGGTAAGGTTAGGTAAGGTAAGGTTAAGTAAGGTTAAGTAAGGTTAAGTAAGGTTAAGGTAAGGTAAGGTTAGGTTAGGTAAGGTTGGGTAAGGTTAGGTAAGGTTAGGTAAGGTTAATAGCAGACATCTTGAAAATATGCAAAACACTGTTTTCATGAAAATTGCATAAGATCTTTATTGAAAAGAGGAGTAATCATCGTTTGAAGATGGATCTCTTGTAACGAGCTCTTGCTTGCATGAAATTTTCACTAGAAAATCATTCGAAACATCCCCAATTTATATCTGTAGTAAAGATTCTTTACAAATGAATTCTTCAATACTTCTGCATCGATGGTTTTCTCATGCATGCGATAAAATCCGGCTGGTATTGCTATTTTAAATCTACCAATTTTTATATAAATCTACCTCTTCTTCGACGAAACGACGAATACTAATACACACACGCAAGCGTAGGTGCCATACCGATATTTTAGATTTGACATTTTTCGGTCACTCTTTGTACGCTATTTACACGTTAAGACATTTCGATAATGAAACAAATTTTCGACGGCAAGGGAGGCAGGGGGAAGAGAGAAAAAATGCTAGCCAACAATTAATCCACATCCTCGCGTCCCTAGCCCACAAAAAGTGTGTTTCATTATAGAAATGTCTTAACGTGTAAATGGCCTCCATGCGATCGAAAGAATCCCAGCAAGAAACTGCTACCGAAACTCACTCTAGGTAGTAATTAATTTAGGAGAAAAACATCGGATTATATTCGATGTTTACTGGTTAATTGTCCTTTAAGGTTAAGATCCTGAATTTGTTATCCTGTTTTTCATCTCTTAAATAATCCCGCGAAAATCATATATCATTTCTCAGGTATTTTAATAAACTTTATTTTTTTTCATGAAATTATAGTTATTAATTCATATTATATATAAAAATAAAACACCATGACAAAAGTATATATACAGGGTGTTCCATACTCAATGGAACAAAAAAAAAAGGGGGTGATAGGGGGGGGGTCCAGACGGACCAAAAATCGTATGGCAGGGGGGGGGGGGTTCGCAAATGCACCCCTGAGGAGTTACATGCAAAAAACAATATTTTGGTTTTTTCACTGGTGCTCCTCACTTACAGGCCGTAAGTTAAAAAACACATATGATATGAAAAGCTTGGCGGTTTTCCGTTAACACTGCATACTACGATTTTAAATAATTCAACTCCGTTTTCTCTGGTACTACCATCTAAGCCTAAAATAGTGTAATTTTGGCTTTTAAAGTGATTTAATTCAAAAGAAATACCATCGGGCCTCTTTTTTTTTTCTCTTTTCGAAAACTTTGAGTTTTTTTCTTCAATTTGATACCATCGTTGCTAAAAAAAAGTTTCACAATCAATGCAAAACTAAGGTTTGAAAATAATTATTTTGTATTTTTGACTCCCAGAAATGTTATTTTAATCAAATTTATTGAGCACACTTTTAGGCAGCATGAGAAAGAGAAAAATCTAAGAAATTTAAAAATTTCTGAATAGTGTTTTAGTTTTACATATCCGCCTAAAAGTATGCTCACCAATTTAGTCGAATTCTTTCCGCTCCTCTAGCTCCTTACGAGTGCAAAATGGACCCCCCTTTCAATACAATTTTTTGCTTGTATGGGTTTCCCCTATCACCTCCTTTTTTTGATCCATTGAGTATGGAACACCCTGTATATATATATATTTTTTTTCGATTATCTTAGTAATGCAAAAAATACATAGATTTATAATTTATAAAAAATACTTATAACATATTTTCTCTTCTTTAGTTTTAAGCGATGATTTTTGTGTATGGTACAATTCTTTGTTTATCCTTATTATAATAGTTGACGCGTGTACACGAGAAGAAATTGTATTCCTTAACCTAATAACGTGTGTGCATGTTTTATAGTATTTTTAAATTTTTTTTTCCATCATACATCCAAATAAATAATAAATACTGATGGTTTATTTAAATGAAGGTCTAAACTTATTATTGCAATGTTTATTATGATTTTGCACGAGTGCCTTAGTTATGGTTTATTTATATGAAGGTCTTAATTTATTATTACAATTTTATAATTTTTTATATACAATTTTTATATATACAATTTTTATATATACAATTTTTATATATAATTTATATAAATTTTATAATTTTTTATATGAAGGTCTTGATTTATTATTACATTTTATGTATAAATTTTTTATTACAATTTTTATATTACAATTTTACACAAGTGCCCTAGTCTTATCTTGTGTTTTAATTTATAACACATTATATAAAATATTTTTAAGGTTGCGATCCCCGTATTCGGTATGACACATATATTGGTGCAAAAAAAATCGATACCACATTGAGCAAATGGTCTATTGCTCTTAGCCCATCGGCGGGCAATTGACCCATAATTTGTGTTTTTTTACTACACCTAATATTTAAGCCTCCGGTTAAGGGCTCAACGCTGTTAAAGTAAATTGAAAGGAAGTAACGAGCTCATTCTTTTGAAGAAAGGAAATCAGAGTTGAATTTCCGATGACAGGTCGACAGAAATATAGAAAATGTATGGGTTAAATGCAACCCTGTGAGTCCGATTACTTGTAATTAGCGTATGCGTTCAAGTAGCGAAAGTAAGCCAAAGTACTTCTTTGTTTTTTCTACATGTGTTTGGTATAGGAAATTTACTTTCTGCTTTAGAGCGTAGAGCCCTTTAGAATTCAAAAAAATTGGAAAAGTGGGATGGCAAAGTGGTGATTTTCATAAAGCAAAAGGAACAAAACTCGGTACATGAGGCCCCATATGGCCTTAAACACCTCTTGATATTAAAAAATATTTGAACAGGCTCGCCTGACTATAACACCCTTACTTGTTTTATAATAAAATATCTATAGTTTAATTTTTCGAATATTTTAATAAATATATGTATTTTATGTCTAAAGCCCGTTTAGCGTCAAATATTTAATGACGTTCAATTTGGTTTTAATCGTCATGAAAATATTAAATATATCTTAAAACCACTTCTTTAAAGTTAAGGGTTTGAAATCAACTCACGTCGTTGTGATATCATGCACACACTCTACGCACAAACATGCGTCGGTTTGTTTTGAAAAATAAGCGTGCGTAGCTTAACTTGTAAGTTGGTGGTAAGTGCTACCCCACCTGTTATTTCGATTTTATAAAAAATAGATTATGAGTAAAAGTTACATTTTTCACTTACAGGATACTGAGACTTGTTTTCTAAATACGATTGCGCCCATTGGGCCATTCGATGCAGATTAAGTAATATAGCTGATCGTTGATTTTGTTGGGTTAAGCAGTATGTGGTAGAATATATAAAAGGACCTTAAAAGGTTTTTTTTTGCTAGATCGCATGGAGGTGTTGGAAATCTTCAAAAGATACGACTTCTCCAGGTTCAGCCGCATGCACGATTCGCTGCCCATTCTTATGACAGTGCCTACGTACTAAACCCTAACCCCTTCAGCTCTTCAACCTTTCTCCCCACAGAATTGCGCTCACTATTTCTTCGTGGGGCTGGTGGCACTCTTGCCTTCTTTCACAAATGCTGATGCACCACCTATAGTGTTCTGTTCTATTTACTTTTGAGTATGCGATGTTTTTTCGTAGCAGGCTCGTGAAGAGAGTTTTCTTTTTTTTTCAAATTTTTTTTTTGCATAAGCCAGTGACAGTGCTTTCGTATAAATATTTTAAGCAGCACTTCTAATATGGTTAGGCGGTGCTCTAAGCAAGCATTATTTTCTGCAAACCAATCTTTGGTTTCGGCTACGCATTTTTCTTTTATTAATCTTAATATTCCAATTCTCCAACAGTTTTCGATTTCCTTTTAAAAATCTTCAAAAGGTTTTTGCATACTTTAAAAAACTCTTCACTTGGATTTTGGAGAAGCATATTTTTATCCAGGTAATTTTTAACTCAAAAATAAACTGTTCTGAAATGTTAAGCTGGCTATTGCGAATTTTCCTTAAATACTCATTGCATTGATCACATTCTAATTTCCTAAAAGCTTTGGTGCTTAAGGAATACCCAGAGAAGTCTTTCAGCGGCACTCTTCGCAAAGTTTTGAATGTGGCTTTATCATTTTCATCTATTGTGGACGCTGTTTAATATTCCATAGTGCACGCCGCTTCTTGTGATTTTCCACGGTTGAAGTCCGTTGTATTCCAATCTATATCAATTTATTCACATTCCTCTTCGGCGCAAATTTTGTTTTTCACATACATAGTTCTATCGCACTATTCTCATCGACATCAATCTTGCTGTTAAATATTGAACTTCTCTGGCCAAGGGGTTGGAGTTCTTGCCGAGCTTTGACCTTAAAGCTGCAAACAGGTTTTCGATACAATCCTGATTAAAACGGCCTGGCATAACGAAAGTGACCTCGACAATTCCAAGAGCTCTCTGGACAAGGCTATAACAGCTTGTAGTTCATTTTTGAGTACTGAGATGCATCGCAATGAGGGCGCATTAATTGGTTGTAATGTTTTCAGGAATTCAATACTCTCCAACATTTTTTCAATTTTTCCATTTGTTTTCGTAATGGGGTGTTTGTTAGGATTGCTGGTGGTTGTTCTATACTCTTTGCAGCCGGCCGTCGGCCCGGTAAGAGCTCCTCACTGCACGTGTTTGTTCATGTTCGCCAGCAACCTCTACATACTTCAAAAACATATAAATAGACTTTAGGTCAGCTCTTTTAAAATCTCTAAAAGCGAAAATTTTGATTTAAAATTGAAAACTTTTAATAATTTCCAAAAGTGACACTGTTGATTAAAAATGCACAGCTTTAGATAATTTTATTATCTATTCGCAAAAATAATTTCAGAAAAATGTGTTTCCTCCTCTTAACATAACACCAAAAATAGCCATCGGATGGACTTCATCCGATTTTGCCACTCCGTTGTCGTGTGACTGCTTTCGCAATGCTTAAAAAGTTCTAAGATTAATGAATATCTTATATATCATATTTCATAAAGCAAATGAGAATTATACCGAACGAAAAGAAATTTAATTAAGTGCTCAGTGCTCTTAACTTAAATAGTTTCGCTTTTAACAAATTCAATAAAATGTAGTTGGAATAACAGCAGTGCCGTAGCAATTCTGTTTTGCGTGAGGGGAAAAATTATTTTTCCAATTTTATTCATGGGCAAAAACAAAAATGCGTGGGGGGGCAAAGCCCCCTCTTTCCCCTATGGTTGCTACGGCACTGAATAACAGTTTAGCTGTAAAAATCCGAACTTTAAATGCGAAAGTATTTAAATCTACGGATTCACTATTAAAGTTACTAATTTCGCTCTTAAATGATTGCCAAGAGCGTTTTCATTGTTGTGTTAAAAGCAGTGTTGGAAAGTGGAAATTTCAGTGTGTACCTAAAATGGTCCATAAATTGTACCTAAATATAGTAAAGTGTACCTAATATATCCAGCCGGAAATTTTTTCATAAATGCCAAATTCATTAATGATTTCACCGAAGACATCAAGGGGAAAATTTGAGTACTTCTCAAATCTGATGACATGGTCATTTAAAGAAGATGTTATTCATACCAATTCTAACGGCAATCTCATCGAGAGAAGGTGTTATTCACTCCCGAACGAACCTAGTCTGCACTATGCTACCTTCTTTTGGGAAATGTATAAAACAATTTCTGCAAACACTACTCAGATAACCACAGAAGATCTTTCACCATTTAATTCACTAACAAAATTTCTTCATCTTGAAATTGTACCTAAAATGGACAAATTCTACCTACTGTACCTTTGAAGTGAAAAAGGGCCAAAAAAGGTACAATTACACCTACATTTCCAACACTGGTTAAAAGCCTAAACCCTTTAGGCCGCAAATATAGTGGAAGCAAAGCTGAAGCTGAAGCGTAAGCTGTCATGTATTTGTTGTTGCCAAAATACAACAAACACATGACAGCTTACGCTTCAGCTTCAGCTTTGCTTCCACTATAATTGCGGCCTTAGATTCAAGAGCGTTTTCTCTAAGAGCGTCGCACTCTTGAATTTACTACGTGTTTTTTTCTCTGTGTATAAAAAGTCGAAAGAATGCTTTTTCAGAAATATATGCTGAAACTTGCTGAAACTTTATCACTTTATTGGAATTTTTCTAGTGACAAAGTGAATTTGTTTGAACTTTTTCAAAACTTTTCAACTTTGGAGCCATTTTATTCCAATTTGTTCCACTACAAAGCCTTTACATCGGCACTACTTAAGAAAAAGCAGTAAATTTGCAACAAAATGATATACCGGTCTTGAAAATTGATTGAAAATAACCGAAGTTTTTCAACTTTTTCCAAAAAAAGAAATGGAGAGCTGTTTATGCGCAAGATAGATTTCTCTGTATTTTAGCCCAAATGGAGTCTGTTCCAGAACAATTATCGCCCGGATTTTTTCTCTTTGTTTCTCTTCACAAGAGCGAGTTTTTTTATTTTTAAAAATAATTTCTTTTTTTGGGTGGAAAAGGGGGGAACATGTTTAGGTGGGTCTTTGTATCATCGCTTTTTTTTTCGTACATTATCAAATATTCAATCAAAAGGTGTCAACGAAATTTTTTACGCTGTCATCTGAGGACATATAGTATATATGTATATAATACACACTTGTGTATGAGAGATGTGCCGATGTTAGAAATTAGAATTTTGGCTGACGGTATCGTTGGATCTGTGGTTGTTGGTATAATTGTTGCTTATGGAGCTGTGGGAAACTGTTGCTGCCCTCTCGTGATTCCTCATTCGGGTGCGTACGAATGTATTCGAGTGCTTTGATTATTGCCTCTGGTACTGGCGGCGGTGTTGGCAAATGGTCACCTTTCGGCTGGAAGCCATTTTCGTCAGCTTGATAGGTAAGTTGTATCAATTGACCATCGGGTGCATAGTATGCCGCCGATCCGATTGCATAGTGTCCTCCGATTCCAGACTCTTGAGCTGCTATCCCATTTGTCGTATCGTATTTGTATGTGTAGCTTCCATCTTCCTTGATATCGTTCTCAAAGGATCGGGTCTGTGCTGCGGCATCGTATTCACTTGGCCGTGCATTCACAATGACCGCAAAACAGATGACAGCAAAAATGGTTGCCTGCGTATTAAATTTTCTGTTAATGTCAAATGTAAAGCGAATAATTCGTGTGTATGATTATTATGCCTGGTTTCCAATAGCGCTTGAATGCCTGCGCAATGGATCCCGAACATATTAAGCACATGCAAGCATATGGAACCGAACTTAATCAATTGTGGATGATGCGATTGTAACTGATTCCATATATTTGCATGTGTTGAATATTTGCAGGAATTTCATCAGAGAAACTCCGGCGATATTGGAGACCAGGCTTCATGCTTGAATTGTATGGAAGTAATATATATTGTACACATGTATATAAATATATGTACATATGTATATATATATATATAAATTTGCTTACAGTTTTCGACATGATGAATATTGAAAATTAGTTTATTTTCTAGCAGTGCGGAAAATCCCAAAAGCGATAGCGTCGTTTGCGATGATGTGACTGTGTGACCGTCCAATATTGGATGTTGGATGTAACTATATCCCAGAAGTGGCTGCCATCATATTTATATTCGATTCGAAATCATGCGTCTGCCCTTTGCCATCCATTCGTCCATCTGGTGTGCGTGTGTATGTGTGTGTGTATAGCCAAGACTTGAAACCTGGCGCAATTTCCAGTTGGGCCGACCTTCGATTGCTCGACCAGACTGGATACTTTTTGAAAGTCAAGTTTCCCCGTTCCTGTTTCAATTAAACGTCAACGTCATCGCGCTCTCAATAATGTAGAGCGAGTAAAATTCCACTGAAATTTTTGGCACAACGAATCAATAATTTTACTGAGACACTGGCTAAAATATTGCAGTTCACTTGATCCACAATTAGTCCTCGTTTCACTCAATTTTGGTAACAAACGGCGAGTGATGCTTACTTTGAAATCCATATCCATGAAATATATATATTCTCCGGGGGAAAGTCACACTTTTGCGCTGGTTTAAGATAATCCGTGCACATAAGCCAAATCATCCAGGAGCATAATTTTTTGCTTGTAAAATACTGCCTTCAATTAACCGCTTAACCAGGGTCGTAGGCTCCAAATTTGGCTTTAGAGCGGGCGGCTATCTAGGACAAAATATTATGGCCTTATATTAATATTAGATCAAGTAAAGTATATACATACTTACAGATTACCATTCAGTGGGTACAAATATTTTTATTCGCTGGGCCCTGAAGAAATATCGAAGTAAGGAAACCTTGAATGGCAATATGACAGCAAAAGGATGAAAGGAGGTATATCCTTTTTGGTAGGTAGGTATTTGGTAAAAAATTACGTTCCTTTTTGAAAAACTTGTATGACACTATCATTAGCAAAAATCATTGGTTGTAAGAAGGGTCGGATTATAGGTATTTTTGCGAATAGTGTCAAAATTATTAATAGTGTTTTTCCGTGCGGGGGTATATGGAATATAGTGGAAATAATTTTTTTTTTTTAGATAAGAGCCCTCACTTAACAGCTGACCGACCTAGTGGCACCACAACCTTTATCCAGCCCTGATTGTAAGTATGTACTTACCCTATAGCAATGAAATGGTTTCGGTGTAAAAAGGACCGGACCTAGGTTAGTACATATAGAACCGGTCTAGGGTTAAACTCAATCGGACTCACCCTCGTCTAGTCCCAAAGTGATCGTAGTTGGGTGAGTTCAGATAAAGGTAGTCACCCGCAACCAACTCCAAACGCTTCGAAAAGGGACCGCTTATTTTTTTAATGACAGCCCTATGTTAAATGAGGTGATTTAAATGTATGGAAAGGCGACCGGTCCTGAAGTCTGTAAGACCGACCCACGGTCGACCCAGGATCGGTCCCATTTACTGAAGGGTATTATGTAATTACTATAAAGAGTTCTCAATAATGAATAAACGTATTTCAAATCAAATGGAATTGGGTTTAGTTGCCCCATAACAAGGTACGTCTGAGTTATCGATATTTTTTTCTAGAATTTTATCTATATCAAACATTTTCCTGCTTTTTCCTATGTGAGGCAAGTGATAGCCAAAAAAAAAAAAAGAGAGTTCATGAATTCGGTCCTCTTGGCCTTATCATGATTATGTTTTTACCTACGGTCCTCTGCTTAACACGAGAGTTCAGAACTATCGATTAGTATTGTTAAAAAATTCGAAGATATTTATGCCTTTAAATGCTGTGGTGGTAATACATAGGGAGCTATATATGTATGTATATGTTGAACAACCTCTTCAAAAGAGACCTAATTCAAAATTCTTTAATTAATTGGTCTTGTTGTCTTAATTCACCTGTCTGCCTGCAAAAACAAAAATTCTACTCCATTTCTTCAGGGGGATTCATAGGTGCTCTATTTATTAACTTTGAGTAGACGTAAAGCAAAAAGTAGGCGCGACAGCATATCAATGCTCAGTTTTTCCAATTTTGAGGCAGTACAGAACAGTAAGCTTTGTTCCAAAAGTTCAACTCAGTGAGTCCAAAATTGTGAAATTTAGCTACCACAATAGAAATGAGTTAGAGCTTTTTTTATTAAAGAATTGTTTTGAAGTCAGTTTGGGCTTCATGATTTAAATGATTGTATATCCGTTATTTTATATCTAAGAACTTTCATTTTTGTTTTTAACATGGTGCATTTGGGGGCCGTATATCGAAAAATGCAAAAAAAAAGTGAATTTTGTAAAAAAAAATGTTAGTTGGGGCCTTTCTACTAGAGTTGCAACGGATATCCGGCCACTATCCGGTATCCGGCCACTATCCGGTATCCGGCCACTATCCGGTATCCGGCCACTATCCGGTATCCGGCCACTATCCGGTATCCGGCCACTATCCGGTATCCGGCCACTATCCGGTATCCGGCCACTATCCGGTATCCGGCCACTATCCGGTATCCGGCCACTATCCGGTATCCGGCCACTATCCGGTATTCGGCCACTATCCGGTATCCGGCCACTATCCGGTATCCGGCCACTATCCGGTATCCGGCCACTATCCGGTATCCGGCCATATCCGGATCCGCACTTATCCGTTATCCGCCACTATCCGGCCGTCAATTTAGTATCCGGCCGGATACCGGATACCATTTATATCCGGCAGCCGGATTCCTCACATTAAACGTTTTCTATATTGTATTTATACTTCGAATGCAGATTTTAAAATGAAGCGATTGGAGGAAACTGGATGCAGTTCCGTTAACATTTTCTCCGAAAATTTCCATTTTCAGAGATTTTTTTATTGCAGTTCGGTGCAACCACTTAAAAAGTGTGCTGTGTCAAAAAAATAACGTTCGAAATTTTTTCTACCAAACGGCAACGCCCAGGATCATTTCTATGCCGTTGAATATGGCTTAAACGAAAAAAATAACCGAAAAAAATTACCGAGCCGGATATCCGGATATCCGGCCTGGCAGCCAGCCAGCATTTTCAGCTGATTTTTTTTCGATCTTCTTAACTCGACAGTTAGAAATAATTTGAAATTTGAAATAAGCTCCGGAACTCATGAGGTCTAATTTCGAGATCTTCCGGAATCGGGGATTGGAATCCCGAATAGATACAAACACGCAACATAGCCGTTAACTAGCTATCCAAATCATTTACATCTTGTAGAGAACCCATCTTACTACTCGAATGATCAAAAAAATTGTCAAGTACAGTCAAATGCTTTATTAAAATCGAACAAAAATCCTTCGACAACGAGTGAGAAAAATCCACGAAAATTTCACTGACAATGAACGTACTTACATACATACATACATACATACATACATACGATATAAATAGTAGATTTCAATTGAGATTTTCAAATGGACTTTTGGGCTTGCAGCTCACATTGCCCCAATCCATTTTGCTCTTCATCACTGCTCCAGATCAGTGCTGTCGAAATGCTACTATAGTAGTTTTTTTGCTCCTTTTTGTCCTGCCGTACTACTTTACTATTCCTTTCGCTACCGTACTACTATTTGGTTGTAAATAAATTTTGTGATAGCTTCTTTGTGCGGTGAAAATTAACTGTCGGGCAAGCCTAAATATATATATATATATACTATAAGCAACTAGGACATTCCATTAAAAGTGAAAAGAGATTAAAAAGCCTTCTTGGCTTACGAGTTTTCGAGGTTTTTAAACTAACCGAACTATTTTTCTTTTTCTATTGCTTAAAACCTCCTTTTTTTTTTAATATACTCCTATTATTTTATAAAAACTGCGATTTTAAAAACCTTTTGCTACTTTCTCAGACACAAGAACGACAGCACTGCTCCAGATAGACAACAGAACCAAAGGAAAAAAAAAAAATTGAAGGGACCAACCAAAAAATCGCTTTAATTGCTACGAAACCTTGCACCATATCGATTGACGATTAGCTTCACCTTTCGGTAGAGTAAAACGTGTTCAAAATTATTTATCTTTTTTTATTGTGCTTGTTGTTGGTATTTTTATTCTCGTTTGTCTTTAATTGGCATGATTCTGTCACACGCAAAAGTTGCTATTAACCTTCCCGCTAGCAAGCTCCGCAGTTGAAACATGAAAAGTTGCCGAAAAATAAATAAATTAAATAAAGATGGGGAAAGATTTTTTGGTCGCCTGTAGCAAGGTCGTTTTCTTTTCTGATAACTTCTAGACACGCTCTGTCTCTCTCTCTCTCTCTCTCTCTCTCTCTCTATCTCTCTATATCTCTATCTCTCTATCTCTTTCTCTCACAGGTTGACGACTCCAAATGGCTTCAATTTTTAAAATGTAAGTGCGAACCTTTAAAGTGGATAATGTTGCTTCCGCTACTCCAAAAGTCGATCGTTTATCAATTCCTGTTTATAGATGTTTTGTGGCGTCTACAGTATTCCCCGGATATAAGCACCGTAAAAAAAATGCTAGCAAACCCGTTATCATAAGCGGGAAATTCGTATATCGAAATGAATTCCGATGAGTATGGTACAAGTTTCGTAGGTTTTAAGTGGGGAATGCCATATACTTAATTGTATTCCGTGGAGCATCTATCCGGGGAATACTGTACTGTATTTGTCGTGTAGTTGTTATTTTCATCGAATATCGAAGCCATTGAGACAGAAGGCGAATATACTCATCCTTTATTTGGGTCAGTAGCACAATGTACGCGCTGTCATTGGATTCACTGCAAAGCGATTTGGCGGCAGGTCCGAATCCGTCGCTTTGGATAGTAAAAGAAAAAAGAAGAAAAAAAAATTCCAAGGAAAAATAAAAACAGGTCAGGACTGCATTGCTGATTGTCCGTCATCATCTTCTTCTTCCTTTTATTTCTCTTCCTCTTTATTATTAATAACGTCCAAACATTACGTTTCGTTCAAGTCTTACATCAATTAGGTTAAACAACACAAAAAAAAAATAACCCCAAAGCGTGTAGTTGAACAATTTTTCCCCACCTGAAGTAGCACGTATAAGAATTAAGAGTGTTCTGTCAAAACAACAACAAAATCGTAAAATAAATCGCAACTTCACTAATAAAAACAGTGCCGTAGCAACCATAGGGGAAAGAGGGGGATTTTCCCCCCCACGCATTTTTGTTTTTGCCCATGAATAAAATTGAAAAAATGATTTTCCCCCCCACGCAAATTGGAAAAATAATTTTTCCCCCTCACGCGAAACAGAATTGCTACGGCACTGAATAAAAATAATTATATTTCGTACATTATTTTTATGGTATAAAAGTTGTCGGCTTTATTTATGCTTTATCGGGTAGCATTCGTATTTGATTCCACATAACTGTAAATTGAATGTTTTAGGCCCGTGGTCCTTGAAAGCCTTGCAGATTGCTTGAGCTCTGTCAAAAAATTATTTCATTAAACGATAGAAGAAATATTGTAGGCCAAAATGGAAATCGAACTCCTGAAGAATATAATAGTAGTTACTATATGATATAGAACGTTGATATAGCTATATTTAGGCTTAAGGTAGCTTAGTAGTGGTCCCCAAACTATAAGTGTGACTATTAGCGCCGATTCCCTGAAAGTTGAACTATTTCACAAAACATGGTGAAAGATACGCAGAAATATTTGGCCAAGTATGAGCTATAATTCTTATGACTGACAAAGATAAAATAACACTCTGTTGAGGTTCCTTGGTTGTTGTAAGGTTAGATATTATAGTGATCACCGATTATATGGATTTGGCGCATACCGAATATTCGTTTGAACCTCATTGACCGATAAACAAAACGGAAAAAAATATTTCTCGTGCTTTAGCGCCAGTAAGTCCATTCAACGAAATAGACATTTAAAAGTCCTGCAAAAATCATGAATACTATTATTGATATAAGTGTGTCCGTAGGTATTGTAGCATTCTTTATCAGTGGTGGGAGTCCAAGATGAACAAAAATATCGTATGTGACGGCTGGTCAAAGCAACCTGAGGAGATATAGGCCAATTAAAGTTTTATTGACTAAGTCCAGATTAAAAAATTATTCTCAGCTATGGCTTACTGTAGAACACAAATATATTTGTTATGCGGTATGATAAGTCCAATTGTTACAGATCCGCCCATTTGGGCAACAATATAATATATGTGCACTCTCATAGATATTGCAGTGGTATTGGCAGTTAGAAAAAGATCGTTACTCGGAGGCAAAAATTAGCGGAGAAAAACTTTTGGTGAGTCCAATGAAATTTTTTGTGGGAGCCAAACGTGGTGGGTACAAATGGGAAAAGAGTCCAAAATGGAAACACTCTGATGACATATATATAGTTATATTGTATAGAAGTAGATATATGAACTTCGGCCAAAATCTATACGTGTACACAATCTTGTGTACATATTCGGTTCACCAAAGTTATAACTTTTTAACACCAAAAAATAGGATGCTGCAAAAATTGGCAATTGAACTAATAACCATATGATCTGACAAAATAAATACTGTTAGTCTGGCTATGAAGTGTCTTAAAAAGAACACATTATTGGATTTGGAAGCATACCAGAATGATTGTAAACCTCTCGGCCAATACGAAAATACGATTTTTTCGTGTTTAGACGCCTAAATCCTAGAAAAGAGATTTAAGTCCTGAAAATAAACTGATTATATTGTAAGCCAATGTAATGGGAGAATTCACACATAACGTTTGAGCCATTCATTAGGATTGTTAAAAAAAATACGCACAAACATTTCTTGCTTTTGTTTCTAAATTCTGATAAGACCCTCTTGAGCTTAACAGATAATTACAATTTACTCAATTCGAGGAGCATTCAGGTTATCACTGCGCCCAAGCAGAGTTCAATCCCAATCAGATGGGATTATATAGAAATCTCTGTTCTTCTCATCTAAAGGCAAAATATCTGCCGACTCGATTACATCGATCGCGTTTCAATTAACAATTAGTTCAACTAAAAACACAAAAATCGAGGGAAGAAAAAAAAATTTATAAAACATTTCCAATTTTATTAACCAAAAAAAAAAAAAAAAAAAAAAAAACACTAACATTAGAAAGAAGCAATGGCTGATATTGAATGGCGTCGCATTTTCTTGGTTTCATCGAGTATATTCGCTTTACTTCTTGTTGGCGGCTCGATATATTTGCATTTACAACAAAAAAATCACTTCGGACGATTGAGATACATGAAAGAATTCGTAACGAAAAGCGGAGAGGGTGCGAATTAATTGACAAAAAAAAAAAAAAAACCAAAAACAACCAAAAAATGTCCAGCTCTATTTTAACATGCCGACTCTCATTACAGAAGCTTCAAACTCATCAAACAGCTATGGAAATAGCGACGAAATTCTCACCGTAACATTCCCAGTACCCCCCATCGATGAGGATGACGACGATAATAGTGACGAAACCTTCGATGATGATTATTTGTTAAATGGGAGTGCCAGCGACGAGGAGAGCACCTCGATCAGTACTATATGAACGACGAATATGCTTCAGCGGAATCGAATATATTCGATCAAACTAAAATGACTGCAGCAACGAGGAACATGTTGCTGCAACATAATATGTCCGTGGCATGTTTACATTGTATATGCGAGACGACAACTGGATGTATGCCATCCATGTGTCCCAATGGAGAACCATGTGGCATTTATCGGATATCAAAAGATTATTGGATCCTCGCCGGAAGTCCGCTAGTTCAATTGGACGATCATTCTCGAACGGAGAAAGAGGTTTACAACAACAAGGACTTGAGTATGTGCTCCACAGAATCAAATGTTTTTTTTTTTGGGTGTACTGAATTTTTGTTGTTGTTATTGTTTTTCCTTTAAGGTGGTTACCTTCATTGTGTGAATGATGTTGCGTGCGCCGTCCGAACTGTGCTGGAATTCGTTGACAATTATTTTCGTGATTGCAATGGAGATGGCATAATCGACTGTCGAGACCACATTGAGTTGCACCTACTTGGCTTCAATTGTAAGCAGTACGATGCTTCGCCTACATTTCGTAAACACATGGAACAATGTCTCAATAAAGCCGCTCTAGATTCAGGACACAAGTTAGGCATATAGCATCGAGTTCAATTCTATATATGTATGTATGTATGTATGCGGAACGCATTGCCTCTCCGCAGTTCACAATCCAATTTAACAGTGTGCAGTATTCGTTTGTTCCGTTTTGAAGTGGAATTCGATTTTCCTCGAAGGTATTGACTTTGTGCAATTGCCTTCGATTGCTTTGCATCATCATTATATGTTGTATCAACCGACTTGGCTAATATTCAGAATTCAATAAAGTTTATAGGAGAGTACGAGAAAAAATTTTTGATTTTTTTTTGTCTATGTATATATATAAAAATGGATGTTTTTATATTTGTGATCGATGGACGCCGAAACCGCTCGACCGATTTTTATGAAAATTGGTATGTATACTTAGTAGGTAGTGGAGAAGGTTTATAGGTTTATTTGATACCGCTAGATGAGGTAGTTCGCGAGTAATTGGTAAGTTTTAAACCACTTATGCTTAAGTTGTGAAATGGGTATCGTTGGAAAGCTATTTACGAGTAGATATATGTAGGCTATAATTTTAAAAGAATGACTACCACAAACCGCGAAAATTGAAAATTTAAAAAATATTTAAAAAGTTGATGTACTGAGGTGAAAATGTTTGTTAAGACTTCCTTGATATAACTGGAATAGTGGCAAAAAATTGGATGGGTAGTACGCAGAGAAATTGGCAAATTTTAAACCACTTATCCTGAAATTGTGAAGTGGGTATCGTTTTAAAGCTGGTAATGCGTAGTTAAATGTATGTACGGTATAACTTTGAAAGAATGCCTGCTTTATTGCGGTTATAATCGGACCACGACCATGACCCGAAATTTTGCAAAGCTTTAATTTTCAATATTTGAAAGAGGGGTGAGAGGGAAGAGAGAGGGAAAGGTGGAAAAGGAAGAAGAGGGAGAAAAGGGGAAAAGAAGGAAAGGGGGTAGAAAATGGGTGAAAAGACTTTTTTTGTAATTTTCTTATAGATGAGCGGCAGCTGCTGCGCCCACAAATAACGAGTTAAATTGAACTTGCGTTTGGATGTGGGCAGAAGATTAAAGTTATAAACGCAGTTCTATTTAATAGAGATTTTTTTAATTCCTTAAATGTTGATTGTTTAGATGTTGGTTTGGCATATCCTACAATCCTGTAACGAAAACTGTCATCTTTTTGGTTTGAAGAGTGACCTGAAGTTCAAAAGATTTCAACGGATACAGTCAAATAATACATCCAGATTCAATATGGAGGATTTCTTAAAGGTTTTTTAATTGTATAGATCCATTGGCAATCCTGCAATCCTGTAAGGAAATTAGTCCTTTTTCCAGGAGTCGCATGAAATTCAAAATTTCTATTTAATAGAGATGTTTTTAATTGTGTAGATGATCATTTGGTATATCCTACAATCCTGTAAGGAAAACTGTCATCTTTTTGGTTTCAAGAGTGACATGAAGTTCAAAAGATTTCAAAGGATACATTCAAATAATATATCCAGATTCAATATGGAGGATTTTTAAAAGATTTTTTAATTGTATAGATTCTTTGGCAATCCTACAATACTATAAGGAAATTAGTTCTTTTTCCAGGAGTCGCCTGAGATTCCAAAGATGTAGACGGACAAATGTAAATTGATCTTTGGAACCAGTTTGAAGGTTTTTTTTTTATTGAATTTAAAAAAATTAAGAAGTTTGAAATCTGTCTGTCACGAAGTAAAATATTATAATTATCATATGCAATAAAACTACTGAGTTTCCATTAAATCGACTTTCAATTTGGGGCGTAGCAACGCGCGCCGGGTAACGCTAGTTATTTATACATACATACTAACATAATCCTTTTTAAATTTTATTAATTTTTCAACGGAGAAATATTTATAGGGAAAAAATTCCCGCGGAATTTTCATTTTGAATGAGGCAATTCAGTCGCGTCGGAATGATTATTTTCATTGGTGGGCTCACTAAAACAAATTTTGGCAATTTTCCCCTTGCGTTGTTAGGTGGCACAAGGATTTGGTAAGGGTCTAAACGCAAAAAAAAGCATTTGTTTGTGATTTTTTTTTTTGTGGCGAAAGAGTAATGTAGTTTTATTAAATTTAATTACATCGCACACTAATCACTAAATCGGCACAACTCAAAATTTCGCATTTCTCGGGAAAACAGCCTACAACTCTCGACGCCTGTAAAATCAATTTCTTTTCTAAACATATATTATTCTTAATTAACTGGACAATCAATAAATATCAATGTTAAATATCCAGTCTTCTTTTTCCTGCAGTAAAGTGTTGGCGAACCTTAAAAAAAATGATTGAAAGAATTTTGAATTGTGCCGGTTTAGTGATTAGTGTGCGACATATTATTGTACGGCATTTTAAGTTAGTGAGGAAAAATTTTCAATAAAAATATTGATACATAAGCCGGTGGCCTTGAATTTCCAGAAGCGCATTGAAAAAAGGTGGTTTTGCCGTGGACACGATAATGCGGAATCGGATTATTTGCAACGAAAAAATTGTATATGTGACGGCGTCCAATGAAAGGGACCTAAGGGTCGGTCGGACGAAAAAAAAATTTTTTTTTTCAAATTCTGGTGTAAAATTTTGTTGTGAATCGAATGAGAGTGGTTTCACAACCCGCCGAAGTCTCATTCATATCGAAAATTTCATTTTTATACATGCAAGTCGAGTTTTTCCAAATTTTTTTTGTTTTTTCCTGTAAAATTTCATTTTTTACCCTTAGTAGTACCCGGGGTAGAGTACCCCGAACGTCCCTCGCCAGCAACCACCGAGTCGCTCGCTTGTCTTGTCGCATAATATGAACGACGACTAGCGAAGCAAGTTAAATTTGATATCAGCCCTGCTTGTTATCGAAAATAATCGGAAATAGTGGGAAATAAATGACAGCAGAGAAAGAAAAATAAACAAACCCGGGTAAAAGGATGCATTCTTTAAAATATATTATGCGTAGCAATTAACTTAAACTTTATCTCCATTCCGCAATAACCAATGTTTTTGCTCACGATAATAAACAAAAACCAACAGTCAAAACAAAGCAGTGCTGCCAACTGTTAGCAACAGAATGACCAAGCAAGATCGCACCGTGAGAAAGGGTAAATCTGCATCTCGCTTCAGATAACCGAAACACTTGCTTCACAATGCCGTGAGAACAAGCTATTACTTGACATCTCAATATAAGCAAAAGTAAAGTATTTACTTCGAAGTAGTTTTCAATTTTTTTTTCACGTATTTCTTATGGGCACTTTACTTACTGTATATCTCAGTATATGCTCTAAGCTAAGTATCCACTTCAATCAAAATTTTCGTTTTCATAAGTCCCCGTTTAAGCAGGGAGACAAAACACTGGAAGGAAACACATGAGAAAGACGGAGATGGAATGCCTTTCGTCTCTGTCACTCTGATGTGTTTCCTTCCAGTGTCTCTCTTAATCTAAACACCGACTAAGCAGCACACGTATAAAAAACGAAACGGAATGCAATCGGAAATTTCATTCGATAACTTTTCGTTTGCCTGATTCCACTCAAAACGAAATGCAAAAAAGTACTTTGGAGACTTCAAAAAGCATTATTTTTCGTTAGAGGTAGCACTGACGAAACGAAATAAAGGAACTGACATTTATTTCGTTCAAAATTTGTTGAGCGCAGCGAAAGCATTTGGGTAGGTTGAATGTTTTTTTTATAATTCTTGCACTGAAACTCAATAGAATTCAATGAAAATGGACTGTAAATCTTATTTCCAGAAGCAATGACCGACGCATTAATCCATTTTCAAAAATATTGCTTGTTATTTATTTTTGCTGAAAAAAAACTATCAATGGTACGACCGATATAATCAACAATTTATATTTTTCTTAACGATCGATGATTCTAAGTCCCCATGGGTGATGAGTCAGCAACAGTAAGTCAATATTACTCATCTTTAATTAAAACAAACGCGAATACTTGGCGATATGAAATATTTCCATTATCGAAATATCTTAACGTGTAAATGAGGCCTTCTACACTAGGCAATTTTAGTTGCGCAACTCGCGAGTTTGTAGGAGAGACGAGGTACGGGGAAGGTAAGGGGAAAATTGCTGTCACGAGTTGCTCGTACAGGCAATTTTGTGCGATACGCTTTGTGCATCTCTTTCTTACTTTCAAACGTGAAGATGCCATCTCATTCTTACTTTCAAACGTGAAAGTGGCGTCGGGGTTGTTTTTGACGATCGAGCAACTCAGTTGCTGGCCCAATGTAGACACGAAAGCAACTCCAAAAGAGAATTCGATATGAGTTGAGCAACTAAAATTGCCTAGTGTAGAAGGCCTCAATAGCGTAATAGCGTACTTTCTACAAGAACGAAAAATATCGAGAAAAAAAAATCGATTGTAAAAAAACATATTTTTGAATTCGATGACTATCGGGCATCAATAGACGCTACTTTCAAACGCTGTCGTTGGAAATTTGAAAGCCCAATAGGAAGCGATTGTTTTTGAATATATATATATTTTGCATTAATATTAATTATGCAATCAGAGCAAACGAACATGAAAGTTGTTGTTCGCGTTCGGCCGAATAATCGACATGAATTGGAACAAAACCAAAGATCTATCATTAAAGTGATGGATCGCACTACACTTTTATTCGATCCTGATGATGACAACGATGAGTTTTTCTTCCAAGGTATAAAGCACAATTTTCGTGACATCAACAAAAGAGTTCACAAGAAGCTAAGTATGGAATTCGATCGTGTGTTTGACATAGATGCTACCAACGAGCAAATTTTTGAGGAATATACTTCACCGTTGGTCCATTCAGTTTTGAAAGGGTATCTAAAACAAAAATATATCGAACATTGGAAAATTGTGATCATATCTACTTATTTGCAGCTACAACTGTTCGGTTTTCGTTTATGGGGCAACTGGAGCAGGCAAAACTTTCACAATGTTGGGAAGCGAATTTTGTCCAGGATTGACATATCTTACAATGTGTCATCTATTTAGAGAAATAGAGGCACTGAATGAGACGTTAAGATTCAATATAGCCGTCAGCTATCTTGAAGTATACAATGAGCAGGTCATGGATTTGATAACCAACACTGGTCCGCTCAAGCTGTTCGAAGACGGAGCAGGAGTTGCTGTTAGTGGTCTTGCCCCAAAAGTAATCTATAACGCCGACGAGCTGTTGAGTTTACTAAAACTTGGAAACGAAAATCGCACTCAACATCCAACCGATGCGAACGCTGAGAGTTCGCGATCGCATGCGATATTTCAGGTGCATATACGCATGACAGATCGCAAAACTGACATTAAACGCACAGTAAAGCTGTCGATGATAGATTTAGCTGGCAGCGAACGAGCTGCTAGCACAAAAGGCATGAGCTTACGTTTCAGAGAGGGAGCAAATATCAATAAAAGCCTGCTCGCCCTTGGAAACTGCATTAACAAACTAGCCGATGGTCTTAAGCATATTCCCTATCGTGATTCGAATCTAACACGAATACTTAAGGATTCACTTGGCGGCAACTGTCAGACGCTTATGGTGGCCAACGTTTCGATGAGCTCTTTAACTTTTGAAGATACCTACAATACCCTAAAGGTAGATTAACGATTTCTTCTTTTATTATTTTTATTTTCAAAACAAATCTATTCAAAATTTTTCTATCCAAACAGTATGCGAGCCGAGCGAAGAAAATTCGTTCAACTCTACGGCAGAACACTCTTAAGACTAATATGCCCAAAGATTTCTATGTAAAGAAAGTGGATGAGCTTTTGTCCGAGGTCGGTAAACTAAAAGAATCTGAAAAATTACTTAAGGCCGAAAATGCAACGTTGAAAAATGTACAATCACAACCGTCGACAGTTCGCAGCTATAATGACATTGAATTGAAGAACTGGTATTGGACGATTGACGGCGTTTATTCAACACTTAGCATGATTCAGGATAATTGTCTTGGTCTACAGAGTAAAATCAAAATCCTGAAATTCGGCTTGGGATTCAAGAATTATGCAGAACTGTGCCGAGAGGCTCTACAATTAAATCAGCCGCTTCTTCAAGAGGTAAGCGAATTAAGATTCCTGTTACAGTTTAGGTCATATCTTGCGAAGGTACCAGATTGTTAATATGCATTTATGTTTATATTATTATTGTGATCCAAGATCATCATATCACTGTACTTTAAAAATTTGTACTGCTGTTTAAGTTTATTTTTACAAATGCGTTTTCAAATAATCGTTGAAATCTCTTAAAGTTTGCTTTAACATAAGATGACGTATCTCGAACATATAGCCGAATTCAAAAAGTGTTGGGTCAAACAGCGAAAAAGCCATCTACGCATTGTGCCTTCTTTTTTCTAGTGCTATCAGTGCTTAAAATCAAATATTGCTCCAAGCTCCCGTGGCCACTAAAATCTTCCTCAATGCAATGATATTGTTCTTCAATTTCGAAAATATTATGGTCAAAAAATTGACCTTCTTATATTTGTATTTTTCTTTTCAGTCAATCAACAAATCATTATGGCTAATTACCTAATAAAAGATAATTTTAGATAATTTTAACATTACTTCAGTTATATGAGCAGCAAGCAGACGACATTTTTTTTCTCCCGAAATTCGGGCTCGCTGAATGGAGAAATGCACGGAGCTGAATAGTTTCAATAACAACAATAAGTTCCCAGACTTACGAATCTCCCAGTAATTCTTTTTGTTTCGAGGCAAGAATCTTCTCAGCTTCAACCACATATTTATCTGCGATAGAGGTTATCTGAATCTGTACAGCAAACGCGTCGTCTTGTGATACATCTTGTTGTTTCTTTAGTTTTCTGACCGTTTGATTTTGTACATCCTTAATGAGGTCACGGTATTTTATAAACAGTGTCTTCGCATTTTTCGACAGATTTTCTCGATGTTCTTTAGTGACCTTGGGTATGGGTATAAAAAGAGTAGTGCCATCTTGCTGAGGATTAAGATTCATTCCACTTTTTTCAATTGCTTTGATGACATCAGGAATAGTTTGCGGGAACGCAGTCATATTGACGACCAAAGTCTTGGGATTCTTTCGTGAAATTTGTGCTAGCTCTTGAAGTTCATGCTCAGTACCATCGATCTGCACGTTCAGCGTTTCGATAGCGCCCGTTGTCGAACGCAAGGATAATTGCTTAATGAATTCCTCTTGCATTTGTTGAATGGCTTTTTGCATTTGCGTGTGAATGTTTTCGATATTCACAAACTCGCGCAACTGAGATTCATTAATCTCAACTTTAGATGGCTTTTTACTCTTCTCCTTTTTCTTGTCCTTACTCTTAGCGTAACCACGCCGGGTTTGTTGGTTTATTATGCCCGCGAGCATTCGGTCCGATCCACATGCTTTCTGCACGCATGGCATTACACAATTTCTGATCAAATGGAAATCGCGTGTGCCCGCAATACGCAAAGCTGATATAATTTTTGTAGCTAACATTTTCAAAAGATTTCGAAATTTTCCTTTTTGTTTCGCTGAAGTTCGGCTAATGGAAGGCTTCTGTGTGTCAAAGCGTATTTAACAAGGCACTAGATTGTATACTTCGTTTGAATCCTTTTTTCTCAAATAATATTTGTCAAAATTGACATTTGTTTGTTTACCTTTTTTTATTGACGTTTGTTTTTTTGACGTAAGTTTTTAAAAGTGAAATTGGAATTTCAAAATGTGGAGGTGCATTGTGTATCTATGTGAGAACAAATGGAACTGGCACATTTTTTATGGTTCCAAACGATGAAAGAAGGATGGCACAGTTGTCGAAAGCACGTGGAAAGCAATTGAAGTATGTTTTGTTTACTTATAAGTATTGAAAAATCTTTTTGCTTAGTTATAACTCAGCCGATTTTGACATTTCAATTTGGTTGGCCAACTACAGTGTATGTTGTTTTTGTTCCATCGTTATATTCCATCTCGAATGGATCTGGTGGTTATGTCCTGTTCCATACTAGGCGACAGTCGCCGGAGACACATTTTGTTTCGATGAAGAGAGAGGGCCGGGGAACAGAGAGGGGTGCTGTTCTCTCTCTTCTCCGGCCGTCCCTCGCCATCAAAACAAAATGTGTCTCCGGCGACTCTCGCCTAGTATGGAACTCGACTAAGGAGGTGCGAACAAACGCAACATATCCTCTACACAGAATTTCTATGTATGTATGTATGAATTCATAACTTATGATTTTTCAACAAGACGGTTTTCCTATTCAAAGGAGCAAGTTAATCGCAGCCTATTTGAACGAAGAATTCGGAACAAATGCATTGGCATAAATGGTCCAACTAAATGGCCACCAAGGTACCCAGACTCGACGTCATTGGACTTTAAAGTTTCGGAGACCTAGTGTATAAAATTAATATAACTAGCCGTGACAATTTTAAGCGCAAATTAGACTCTGCCTTAGGCTAGGCGCCGACTACTCAATTTTCAGTTGGCCAATTTTTAGTTGGAAAAGTGCTGTTCGCGCCGACTATACAATTTAACATTGGGTACTTTCAATTAAATCAATTTATTATTAATAAATTACTTAATAATTTATTAATTATTCGGTACCATGTGTTTATGGAACATTACCAACTAAAAATTGAGTAGTGTGCGCGGCTCCATAAGAACGTTTGTAACACAACACAATTGGCAAATTTAAAATTTGTAGCAAATCACAAATTTTTTATTGGATCAACTAAAAATTGGAATGTCGGCGCGTTCTCATATAATTCTGTGTGCCACAAGCACACAACTTAAAATTGGCCAACTGAAAATTGAGTAGTCGGCGCCTAGCCTTAGACACAATAACATGAAAAAATAACAATGGTGGTAAAAACTTTTGAAATAAAGTGGGGTTATTGAAAATGTTTTGAACCGCAAGGATCACACATTGAGCATTTACAAAATATGTGTATATTCATTTCAACACGAAAAATGTCAAAGTGATTTTGAAAATAAAAATAAACTTCATTCGATGTATCTATTATATTCTAATTTTCTTTTAGCTCAATAACCATACATTTTATGCAAGTGGTGCATTAAAAAAAATGAAGCTTTGAGCTTAAAGTAAAATATATTAAAATTTTCCATAAAGTTGATTCGTTATTTTTTTAATGCCTTCCCTTGAAATGAATTTACTAACTTTTATATATTAAATTCATTCTAATTAATATTTTTTTTTTCCTTTACAGGATGTGCGAAAATTCAAGGAGACATTCAAACATATGGTCAAACAAATAGAAGCTTACACTGAAGAGCAAAATTTGTGGAGTAAAAAGCTTCAGCGTGCATATCAGGACTTGCAAAAATTAAAGATGAACATAAAATCTTCAAAATATGTTGATATTTTGGAGGTCTATCAAAATTGCAAGGATCTGGAATTGGAGCTGAGCAAGAAGAACATGGAAAATCATCACATAAGTAGTATAGAGATGGATGCCATATCTGAAATTAAGAAATTAAGGCAATCTTTAGCCTTATCCTGTGAAATTTTGCAGAAATATTACGAGAAGTTCGGCATCGTTTCTGAAATCAAACATAAATTGGACGAACTGCAGAGAATAGTTCATTTGAATATTTATCTTGATGAAAATGATAAAAGCCTGACTAATGCTGAAAGCGCTAAAATATTATTAAATGGTAAACGTCATAATAATAATATTATTGACGACGACGACACAAACGAATTGAAAAAGCAAAAGCTAACATTAGTGAATCAAGATTGTGATGCTGACATTGGATTGGACGTGGGTATCGCTTATCCAAGTGTATCGCGACATACTGAAATATCACGAAATATGAGTTTGAACACAACACATATAATTTTGCCTCCTTCAGGCTCTGGCTCTACCTCCGATTGGAACAAGACATTTGAAATGAAAGCTGATTGCGAGAAAAGTTCAAATGAGCTCGCTGTAACACCAGAAGGATTGAATCAAATGGCACCTTCTGGGAAGAAAACATATCTTGATAATATTCTCTCGGAAAACATAACGGTTGTGTCAAAGAATAAGAACTTCGTGCAGAAAGGTATGGATTAATTTTCACATTTCAGTGAAATAACAAAAATCTTCAATTTTGCTTTTCCATTTCCATATTATTTCCATGACAATTTTTGCTTTTCTTATAGAACTTCTGAAAGCACAAAACTTTGGTCATCGGGAAATCGTTAAAACTGTCACATTGGGCATACGAAAAGAGAACAAGAAAAATAGCCCCAATCGAGTACGAAAGAGTCCACGTCCCATCTTAAGAAGACGTAAGTATACATTTATAGAGTTTATGTGGTGCGTTTAGGGAAGTATCTAACTTTGGAATAACAATAAGAGTTTTGCTGCAGAAATGGAATAAATAGGACTATAATACATATCATTATAAATACTATTTATCAACTGTTTCTAACTATTGAAAAGAATTATGATTCGTTTTTGTGTGTTCCCAACAGAATATGTTTTTCACTGCTGTTGTTATGACGGGCACTCGTAAATTGTGACCGCTTAATAATGATAATTCCTTGATGTTTTAATTTACAATAATACGTAAATTTCATATTTCTTTACACATTGTGTTATAGTTATTAATGTTGTTCTTAATTATCTTCAGATCTACAACTTAATAAGAACTAAATATACAATATCAGCAAAATGATATCTTTGAATTTTCGCATTAAATACATTGCAAATATTATCACCTTAATTAATAACCCCGACACAATTTGGGTGGTGGGTGTACCTATGGGGCGTACTGGATTTTTCATTTGTTCAGAAGCTTCACCATTAATTTGTAAAAATCCTTTTTTTATTTGATTTGATTGTAATTAGTTTTTTCTGTTATCAAAGATTTTAAATATTTTGATGGTATTTCTCTACATCTTTCACTTTGCTTTCAGTAATTGAATGTGCCTGAGATATGAGTTTGGTCAAACAGAACAAATTTCGTCAAGGTTTTGTTGCCGAATCACACATAAAATGAATAACAGAGCTATAATAGGGCCAAACAATGTTTACAATCATACCTTCTTGGACATTTTGTGCTGAAGCTAAAAAAAAATCTATAGAATAGAAATATCTATGACATATTGAACGTATTATTTGATTTGTAGCCAATTTACGGAACATTTGATTATTGGACTTCTTAATCGCAGAAATGACGGTAACATAATATTGTTGGAAAAATTGCCCTATTATAAGCCTATCCACATCATGAAGTGAACATTTTCTGAGCAAATGACCTCTTATTTATAAAACCATAAATCGTTCCGGAATTCAATTGAAAATCGTTGAAAATTATTTCATTAGAATTTTCTCTACTTTGCCACATTTAAATCCGTAAGCAAAAATGAACTTATAAGCCTCAATGATTACGATCGAAAGATATAAATAATTTTTGGTCAACCATTTTAATTTCTTATAATTTTTAATATTTGCTTCTATCGTAATCGCAAATAAATGGATGATTCATTTATTTAAATCCCACAGTTGAACTTAGAAAAAGTAAGAGAAAGCATAACTTTTTTGCTTTTGCTATTATTAATTAAAACTTAAATTTGTATACCTACTTGTAAACAAGGCTATAGTCAGAAAGTTTTACTTTTGGCTTTTAAGGGCACATATTGGCTTAAAACCGAACTGAAAAATTCTCTAAACAATCTAGATGTAATTCATAATAGAGGGGTTAGTGTTTACTCAAAACGAGCACTTGGAGATGTTGCAAAAAACTCCTCAAAACCAGCAGCGCGATTATGCCAAGCAGAACAAACGTCCAAATACAAATTACTGTTGCGAGATATCATTCGCTCTATTTTTTTTTTTTTTTTTTATGTGAATGTGTATATTTTTATTGCATTTGCACACAAAGATTTTTCTGCCATTAGCGTTTATTTTTAAATTAAATTTATATAGTTTTTGTTTTTTTTTTTTAATTTTTTTATTTACCTAATATATTATTTCTCTTGCAGCAGCAATTTCGAACGCATCAAAAAATAATGGAACGGTACCGATTGTACGGACGAATCGAGCGGCTTCTTTCCGGATAAAGAAATAAAAGTGGCTGTAAGACGGTAATCTGAATAAGAATACTTACCGATATATACATCTATTTTTCTTATCTTTATATTTAATGCTGAAAAGCCTTTATTTTAATATTCAACTTTTTATTATGATTCTATATTTAAGAGAGCAAAACCTGAAGCATTCAGTGTTTTTTGTATAAGCAATCAAATATCTTTTTTTGTCTATTTTATTATTCGATATACATATACATATATATATATATAAACAAACAACATAATTGTAACACATTCATTTTAATGCATGTGCCGAAGATATTTCTTTATATTAAAGTTTATGTTGATTGTATTTTAAAGCATCGTTCGGCTTATTATTTGCGATGTTACGCAAAACACCGAATGGCCCGGCACCTCCGTACTTGTCGTACGAGTTATGTGATATTGACCCATAACCATTAGATCGATAATTTAATAGTCTGTTCAACAAGTCCAGAACGCCAAGATGAATGTAACCGAGGATGTTAAGGTCGATAAGTAAATACAATGCGATTGGCAATGCTGGCGAATACATTCCTGTTCCATGAGATGATGGGGCATGCGATATAGTAGTATAATATTGCCGAATGACATCTGATATTTTATTGTGCCCATTCTCATCATTAACATGACTATAAAAACGTTCTTCAATATTTGGATAACGTAGTATTTCGCTCAGCAAATCGTTCTTTGGAAACGCAGTGTCGTCTTCTTTTCCAAGCATCAATTGTATTTCGGAATTTTTTCTACGAACATCGCTTTTAGTATTTCCGTATTTCCGCAGTTTTGTATTGGATTGTGTTCCTAGTGTTGCTGATGCTAGCAATGTGTACTGCTTTTCGTTTGGACTGGATTCATTTTCTCGATTTTGCAAAATGTACGGAAGTACTTCACTTTTTGTTGCACGTACTGTCGTAACTCCAACAGGATTTTTAAATAATGTTATTTTCGGTGTTGAATGCAGTGTTCTATTAAGAACAACAGTAAATAGTTTGAAACAAGAAAGTAAAAAGATGAAATGAATTCTATGCATTTCTGTGAATTTTGAATGAACGCTCCATGCGCTCGTTGACTTGGAGTGTTTAAGTTTTAAAGCATTTCTTTTATTTTATACCGTAGACCACCATTCAAATGGAGCTTTGTTGCGTTACACTCACGATTTTTCGATGGACAGTTTGACAATGAAATTGTTTAATGATATGAGCTTAACTTAAAACGATTCGCAGCTGCATCGACCGTATGTGAAAGATCGGTGTGTCGCAAATCCACTACTACTGCCATATTGCAAGATAAACGCAAATTAAGGCAAGCGCTCGAAGAGTTTTTCTTAAACTATATATGGGCATTTCCATTTTGACGTGACGTGACATTCGAACGAAAAACAAAATTTTTTTTAAATGAAGAATTGCAAATTTAAAAAAAGTTTTTTAATATTTGCATACTAATAAAGTAGCACTATGTTCAGTAAAAAAAATTAGACCAATAGACCATAAGGATTTGAGTATTGAAGTAAAAAAGTGTCCTAGCGTTTCGTTACGAAAAACAGAAGTGGGTTTTTGACTTATATTACAAGATTGCAAAACTCTGCTAATTTCGCAAAACTTTTCGTATTAAACTTATAGCAATAAGATTGGAAAATATAAGAGTTCATTTTCCAAGTTTTAAAATTGTAAAATCGTTTGTCGTTCGTTTTTTATTGGCCTTAATTACCTGTGTCGTTACGTTACTAAAATTTCAAAAGGGTTTTAGTCATGAAAATAGTCTTTTATTTTAACCTTTTTTCCTTTTAATTCATAAATTCTGGTATTATAAATAGAAGGGCCAATAATAAATTTTATCAAAAACAATATTTAATTGAGCTTGCGTAATTAGAAGATAATTATCAACTTATTCGTTAAAGAATTTTGTTGTTGTTGTTTTGGTTGATTTTCTGAATGGAATTATTAAGGACGATAACTTCCATTGATCAGGTTACTAAAATGGCCCAAATTTCATAGATAAAGCACTTTTAAAGGTAATTTAAGAAATACAAATACAACAAAATAAGCCTTTACCTATGTTTTACAGAAATGAGGGCTGACTATAACCACCAATCTTCTTAAATAGTGGAATTCAGATGTGTTACTATCATAGTACATACCCAAAAATTGTTTTAAGGAACTGGGGCATTTTCATTTCCGGTAGACCTTTCTGTGGAAATGCCCATATATATATATTTTTTTTTTTTTTCAAAACTCCACCAGTTTACAAACAAAGTACAATTTCAGAAATGGATTCGAGTGAGTAAAAAGCAAAATGCATGAGTGCAAATTTGATAGCTTGGAATTATGGTTCTTGAGAAATAAAAAAAAAAAATCCAAGTATAGAAGTTAAGCGTTTTAGACGCCTATATCAATTAAATTCAATTTTTTAGGTAGTATGTACATTGAGGCAAGCCCTATGTAGTACAGCATAGTAAGGAATATTCCTTTTATTAATAGAGATGTATATCCATCTCTGTTATGGAATGTGCTTAAACCTAATACATAATCAAATCAAAACAGTTTTTTTATTGCGTGAAAATATGTATATTTTATTTTATAACCCTTGTTTCCTATCTCGTCTTAGATTTTAATATAATTTGGAATCCGTCCTCCGTTCGAAGTCACATTTTGTATGTTGTTGTTTTGCAACTAAATTCAAAGCAAATGAATCAATTTCGGGATGGAAATTGAAATATGAGAATAGTTGCGAGAAATGCAATAAAAAGTATAATTTTTATATAAAGCCCCCGTAGGTAAGTTTTTTTTACAATACATATTCCTTGGAAATAAGCATCTCGGATGAAAGCACGGAAAAAAATTTCTCTCTTTTTTGCACTGGGATGATTGTACAATTTTTTTTTTTAATTAATTCAGCTGATAATTCTTTTTTATCTTTAATTTATTTAGATCTAATAGTCGTAAAAAAAAAAAAACAAACGCCTCGGTTAGAAGACGTTGCGCAGAAAAGTTTAATCAAAACGTTTATGAAGATCTTGCGATTTAGGTAAAAAAGAAAAGGAAAAAGCAATTAAATAAAAACATTTTTTCTCTCAGTCTCAGTTTTACATTCTCCAAACAGAATTGCTTGAGCTTCTGAAATCCTTTATGCAAATAATGTCTTATCGTCGTGCACGTACAGAACAGTGTCTAAGCGTTTTTGTTGACTGCCAAATATCCAGCTCGAATCAAATATTCCCGGCGAATTTTTGCGTGCGGTTTTTCTAAAAAAAATTTCTCCACTGCACACAGGGAAGAGAATATGAAAGGAGCAAGAACTTTGAACATATTTCAGCAAAGATATCACTTTCTTTCTTTTAGTGACGCTACTTCTTTTTCCTGCCCAGAACAATTTTTTTCATTATTCATTTAGAATAGGGCAAAATCCTTCAAAGCCCTAAAAAATTGAACAAAAAAATCTTTGCTTTGGTTGCTTTAATGGGCATTGAAAAAGTCAAAAGCTTCGTTTTTTTTTTCAACCACTTCTTCGCTTGCTTGAAAGCAAATGACCTCGCCTAGTGCATTTTTCGAGAAAAAAATCTTACAAATCCTTCAGCATAACTTAATATTTTACATTAAATTTAAAATCACAAAGTTCTTGTCAAAAATTTTGTGGTAAACTAAATTTATAAAAACATACTAACATCTGTGTGAAAGATGAATCGATGTCTACGAAAAATTTTATTAATTAGCACAATATCATTACTCCACACCGACCATGGGAAAATAACATAAGCCTAGGTATTGGCTATACTCCTTTTCAATAATTAATGTGTGTCTCGGGTTGTTTCTTCACATTTTCCAAAGCATTTGAATCGAGCAGCAATAAGGCCTAATAACTCGTCTATCCTTCCAGCATCATGAAAGTCGGCTCGAAATATTTATCATGTCTGATTTGAATATTACATTTTGGCACAAAAAAGTTCCATTTATTGCCCAACTATTTATCTTCTTTTACATTTTGAGGTTCATCAAAAATATGTGTAGAATTAATAACAGATTAATAGTTGTAAAAAAAAAAAATTGTTGTAAATAATAAAAAATAAAAATAAAAAACTGGGGGACTACACAACGAATCACAACTGCGGAATACGCATTAGAAAGTTTATATGATAAATGTCTATATCAGCTGCTATAGTCATAAACCAATAAAATATGTACAATCAAAAACTTAACTAATGCTTTGTGCTTTGATTACAACTTCGGGATTCTCGATATCATTTTTACTTTGTACTAATTTCAGCTCACGTTCCCGTGATGTAACCTCACGTTTGCATGCGCGCACATCGTCCGGCATCGATTCGATTGTACGTTTTATCACAGCCTGCAGTGTGGCAATTGTCTTCTCTAAAGCAATGCCAAGATCTGATGCTGTTGCACAATGACTATGTGCCAGAAAAAGTGCTGCAAAAAGGTCACCGGTTCCAGTGAATGCTACACCGCCACCTTGTTTCGGTATGTCCAAAGCGAATCGGGGCCCATTCTTTTGACTCAGGAACGTGCGTAGAACACCAGAAGTACCCAAGTCACTGCTTGATATGGCAACCGTAGCAATGTCGCGTTCATGGAACCAATCAACTGCGCGCCATACATCCGTTTCGCTTTCGATTTTAATGTCAGTTAAAAGCTCAACCTCGAATTGATTTGGTGTAACTATGTCAGCTAGTGGAACTATTTCGTCACGGTATATAGGCAATAAATCTTCCGGAACATACATTTTGCCATTGTCGCCCAAAACTGGATCGCACACTGCAAATATTTTTAGAAAGTTAAATGAAATACAGTTCCAGTTCATGATGGACGTTTTTAGGTCTCCCATTTTGTATTCGCCCAAGACGTTGAAAAGAAAAATTTTATTAAATAAGTAACTTACCATAAACAAGATCAGGGTTTAAAGCACGAAGTTTCTTAACAATTTCCGCAACTTGTCGTAGAAAGGAAGCATTTCCAATATAGCCCGTCAGTAAATGTGAGTAACTATCAAGTAAATTATTTCCCTCCAATCCTTCTACGATCTCGGCTATTAAGGAATAAAGAATCAAATAAATAAATAAAAAAAAAAACAATGTCAACATAAAATCGTCCCAAGTTATTACCCAATTCCTTTTCTTGCAAAACTTGACCTTTGATGACCGCATAGCCAGTGTGATTGGAAAACTGCACCGAATTAATGGCATCAACTTCAAATCCGAGAACCTTTTTTGTGTTTTTTTTTTTTTTTTTTTGCAAATGCAATCAAAATATAAAAGCTGATAAATCGCTTATCTATTGAGTCCTACCTGAAGTGGAAATGTTGCGCTCTTGTTACCAACGTAGCCGTGCACAACATGACTTTGAATCGACAAGACACGTCGCTTATTTGCCTGTTGAGGTGAGGTCATATTTGTGCAATTGAAAACTCTAGCCAGAGATTTGTTCAGTTTTTTCTTTTAAAACAATAAAATAATACGCATGTACACACAAGCAGCAACTGAATTGCCTCCCTCAAAAATATTCAAGCACTGAGTTCGAAGAGCTCTCACCGCCGTCACTAGACTAGACTAAAGCGTAAAAGCTCAGATTGAACTTGCTTATATGGCTACCAGCTTATCATCTCATGGAAATGATAATAAAAACACAACCGAATTATGTATATACGTTTTACGGTACTGAGCGCTCACTTTTTTTTATCTATTACTATTTCTATTCCACCAGTGGGTTCGTGCGCGATAATTTACGGTCATAAAAAGTTCATTGTGAAATGAGAAAGAAGAGAAACTGCAATGCACAGAACAACATGAGTCTTACTTCACACTTATGCATTACGCCTAACAATATATATATATACTAATTTATTAACTATAGCTAATTAGAATATTTATCGAAGTCATACATACATATATGACATCGGAATTTATTACTTTGCACCGTTCCGTGCATTCGTCAATTCAACCCCCAGAAAAAAGAAAATTAATTAAAGCGTTCATATGACTGCAGCGAAGAGCAGTGTGATAAGATTGAGCTTTCAAAATGGGCATGTTTATTTACTACACAATAACAAACATTTGCCTCATTTATGGGCTATACTCAGATATGCAGTAAGTAAAGTTCCTATATAAAACACATGAATAAAATTTTTTAATTACTTCCATGTAAATTTTTTACTTTCGCTTATACCATGTAGGAGTGTAGGTCTAACTCTTCCCTGCAGGAAGCCTGTCGCCATATGGCCCCAAGTCTATATTGACGTCAATATAGACAAGAGAACTAGTTCCAACGTCAACAGTATTTACGGGCGGTGTCATTATAGAAACTGTACTGTCAAGAGGTATAGTTCATCTTTATTGACCATGTCAACAACATGTCTCCTTATAAAGCGAAAGAGTACTCCTTTTGTCTATATAATAGTACCGACGTCAATAGGTCGTCAATAGTTCGTCAATACTTTTTCGGTCTACTGTTGACATTCAATGAAAACTCAATGTTAAATGTCAATAACGCAAAGCAATTGGACGTCATTAATGGTCTAGTCAGTACTGTTACGCAGTAGTAGGAAAAGTATAGATGTCACTATTGAAATTTTGCAGGTTCTTCTTTAATTCCCTTGCAATGTGTTAGGCTAGCATTCAAATACATATAATACAAAAAAATGATGAGCGAAAATTAGCCTCTTGTGAATGCATTCACTTTATTTTAATATTAGATTTTCGATCATACATATAAAAATCTACAAATCTTAAAATTGAATTGAAAAACTTAAACAATCAAGGAAACTCAATATCAAGGAGAAATAGAAATTGTTTTTTAGTCTACCCTGTCCACATAACTTTTTGATCACACTGTTTCAGCAAAAATACTGAATTCTATGTACAATCAAATTCGTAGCCTTAGCCAAAAATGTATGTAATTTATTACAAAATGAAAACATTCGTGCACATTAAGCGAACACACAACCTAATACATTTATTAAAGTTTCAATTATGAACTTTTCAAGCAATATAAAAAACCGAGCTGACGCCGTGTTTCTTTGATAATTTTCTTGCAAGTGGAATCATAGTGCCACTTTGTGTCTACCCGTATTGTTGTTGGTAGCTTTCTGGTGAATTTCTCGAATTAGTTGAATTTCCTATCCCTGCTTAAGGTTTTTGTTGGTAGTAGCTTTTTGGTGAATTTCCCCAATTTGTTGAATTTCCTATACCTGCCTAATGGTGAATTTCTTATTAGCGGCAGAGCCTTTTCGACGTCGACAGTTAGACCTACACTCCTACATGGCTTATACTGAGATGTCTAGATAATGATAAAAAGATAAATTTATGTTTTACTGCTATACCAAGAATGGGTCAATACATCCCTGCAGGAGCACTGTCCGCATTCACACCATTTTATATGTCATGCCAGAAATAGATATCCAAGTCAAATCAGATTTCTGTGTCTTATACAAAGTGTAAACTTCAAAGCGCTAGTCATCTTTGATTGATATGCAAAATTTGTTTTCTTATAAAGCGAATACTTGCAATAATAAGTAGAACACAATAATTCTGTCATACATTTATATCGGTACGTACTGTTGACATTGCAATGACAACTATGTTAAAATTCATAACGCCCTTGAGATTACTGGTCATAAGTGACCAGACAGTAGAGAAAAGTTAATTCACTCTTCGAATGGTTCCTCAGTTCTTCATTTAAATGTCCTGCAATAGCTGCCCGGCAATTACTTCGCAAAAAAAGTGAACAGTAGCTTCATTATTATTGTTGCGAATAAAGCAGGCACAGTGACATAGCAACCCTGCTGCACATATTCGTTAGAGCAGACTCGAGTATAAGACTTGTAATAATACAATGTATTTACTTTCGAAGTACATTTGTAATTGAAAATTTTTTGCAACCATGAGTTTCTGCAAAGCTAAATAAAATGGAGCAATTTTAAATATGAAACAAACAGCTTATTTCTGTGCTTCACTGTTTACTAAAAATTTTCACTACGCTATGTCATGCCACGCAGTGCGTGAGTGTTTCTACTTTTAAAGTAGCGAAAGTAAGAAAAAGTACTTCTTCGTTTTTTTTGTTCTTCATGTGTTTGGCATAGGAAATTTACTTGCTTCCTTTCTTCAGAACGTAGAACAAAGATTTTAGGGTGGCAACGCTGTCGCTCGTTAGTTGAAGCTGTCAAATTAATACAAAAACACATGCTGCTCCTGATGTAACGAAGTTTGCACCGTTGTGTTCTGCCATTGAATTTCATTATTTTCTAGAACACAGTATTCCTGTACGCTGCTTAGAGGAACAAAATACACAAAGTATCAAAACCGAGATGTCATTAATCACTCGACTTCTGGAGAGGAATTCGCGTAATCCAGCTATAAGGTTTATGAGTACTCTCGAACAATCACAAAAAGAAGAAAAAGTCAATAATGATTTTGATGAAGAGGGTAGGAAAAGCTTAATGATGTACATTGAATAAAAAAATATGATAGTAACTGAGGCATTTTTCAGAATTTCGTGTACTCAACCTACGTCCAACGAAACAAAGCGCGACTAAGAGGCGTGAGTTCAAAAAACAGCCAATTTTACCTCCGCGCAGTGAGAAAATGCCCACAGATCAAGATTGGACTGCCGTGTGGCCGGGACCGCGTACGTTTCATCCAGCGGCTGTACCACTGCCGTTACGTCAAGGCTACACGGAGAAATCGGCACCGCCACCGGGAAAATTCGCCAATGCCGAACTAATGAAGATTCCCAATTTCTTGCACTTAACACCACCAGCCATTAAACAACAATGCGAAGCGATTAAGAAATTCTGCACAATGTGGCCGGCGGGACTTGAAACCGAACATAAATGGAAACGTCACTTCCCATTTGAAATTGTTCACACCGATTACTGTCATGCACTGCCGACAATAAGAAATCCGGAAGCACGTCGCGTAACTCTGCGTGTTCAATTATCTGATTTGAAGTTCGATGCCCGCGCGAAAGATAAATTCCTACGGCTCGTCGGCGAACGTTATAATCGTGATACTGATACATTGACGATAGTTGCCGATAGGTGTCCGCGTCGCAAACAGAACTACGATTATGCAGTGTACTTGCTAACAGCATGCTATCATGAATCTTTCATTAAAGAGCCTTGGGAGGCAACCAAATCCGAAGCAGACATGGAGTATTATCATTTCGAAACGAATATGTCTAAAAAGTCTGCGGAGGCCATATTGAATTGGGGCAAAACTCCGGACGAATCTAAAATCGAACCATCCAAAGAATTTGCACAAAGTGTTGAGAATCTTATAAATGATGGAGAAAACGACTATAATATCGCCAAATACAAGAAAGAAACTCTGAAGCTGCTGGGAATCGATACGAAATAATTTCAGCTCGTATGTTCAATAAAGATAGAAAGGAGTAGCACGGAATTTAACGACTTTGGGATTTTCCAATGAATTACAATAATTCGAAGGAATATGTGTTTTTATCTTTATCCACATTAATAAAAATCGATTAGTGAATACAATAGAAATGAGGCAATCTTTTTTTTAAAGCTACATATCCTGCAAAACAGAACTATAACTATTCTAGAATCTTTGAAAGTTTAAACTCTTACCGGAGTACTCAAAATTTTCATAATATGTGCTACCATTGCGACTTCTGTCAAGCTGTTTCATCCGAATATTGAAAGAACTACACTATATTTTGATGAAAACTAATACTTTTCGATAAAATTGTACATTAAGCAGAGTTTGGCATATTCAAGATTTCAAAACATGTCATGTTGCTTTGTTGCCTTGAAACGTAAAGCCCAGTTTTATTTTACAGCTACTTCTTAACTTCATTTTATCCTCATTCGGGACGTGAATTCAGCACGAATTAGGTAATTCCGCTTTGTAAATTTTTGTATGACGAATTACGTGATTCATAGCCAGCCCGATTCTGAATATTCCCGGGGGACGAATTCCCGCGGAATTCACTTTTCTCGATACTAAAATACTCCTTTTTTAAATAGATAGGGCAAGGAATATTATGGATATGGGTTAAATACCTATTCCCCATCAAATTTCATCCACCAAATATTTAAAAAATAAGGAATTTACTCTCGACAAAAGTAAATTCCCTGGGAATTCGTTCCCCGGGAATATTCAGAATCGGACTGAACATGTTTCGTATGTAAATTACGAATGAGAGCTTAATTATGTGCCCTGAGAGCATGACATACATTGTTCAGTGCCATTTTCCTTTGGAAGTCATACAAAAATCGAGCAATAGTGAGTATTCAAGCAACAGTGCAAAACGCAGTGTGCAATATTTGCACTTTCAAATTGCGTACAAATTTAAAGCAGTGCAAATATTGCACACTGCGATTATGCACATGTTAGCTTGAATTACCACTAATGTGAAGAATTACAAGTACAGGTCAGAAACTACATATGAAATAATCACTCCAAATTGAGTTAATTTTTTTAAGCTGCGGGAGGGGGTGCCGTTCATAAATGATTTTGACGTTTTATTCAAAAAAATTGTACCTAATTGATTGAAAGCGCAGGAATTTCAGCGCTGGAATTCCAGCAAATATTCAACATACGCAAACATATGTAGCCAGTTCCAATCAAATGATTCCGCTCATTTGGGTATTTGCATGATACAAGAAAACAAGATAGCGCCACTTGAGAGAGGAAACGTCACAAACTCTAAATCGCGATTCGTTGTGACGTCACAAACTCAATTTTCGGCTCTCAGAGAGAGCCTCAAAATAGCGGTACTGAAGTGGCGCCATCTTATTTTCTTGTATCATGGGTATTTGAATATTTGAAGGAATTCAAGCGCTGAAATTCCTGCGCTATTGGTTATATTTTTCAATGGAATTAGGGGCAATTTGGGTTGTAGTTAGAGTTTTCTGGTAACTCTTTGCAGCTGACGTCGTTGTCAGACAGACGCCGCAAAAAAAAAAAAAAAAAAAAACTTGTGTGCGCTGGTTAAATGCTTTTTATTTCAAGTTTTTATTCCATTTTGCCTTGAAAACTCTTTACTCTTGTATAAAATAATTCCAAAAATACGACAGTCAGGAATTTCAAGAGAGAAATCAATTTAGAGATGAGACGTCTGTCGGACCTCACGTCAGACAGACGCACAGTGTCGCGAGTGCTGCCAAAAATGCCAAAAATTAAGATTTGAATTGTTAAAAATAAGTTTTGGGACCCGGTTAACATACAGTACCTCCATTCAGGTGTGTGATTGGATTCCCGGGAATTCATTTCCCCGGGAAATTGAAATAAATACTCGGGAATTTAAATATGTTCGAATTTTTTTAATTCGAAAATTTTATCGTATAGCCGCTCTTTTGTTTTTGACAATGTCATTTCATTCAAAATTGCCATACATTCTTCAAAATATTGGAGGAACGAAATTCCCTTTCCCCAAAATTTGGGGGGTCTTACCTAATGCCATTTAAGCACAGCACGCCTTCAAAGTTGCACTTCCAATCACTTGTTTATTTCTAAATAAAATTTGTCTTTGAATCGCAATTTTTTAAGATGCATTTTTTGGTTACATTGTAGTCCGACCATTATGATTTATATGTCATATTACATACACTCAGCCACAAAAGTATACATACGATACGGAATTTTTAGATTTTCTCATTAAAAATTAAAATTTTTAACTCAAAATTTTTAGCTGTTTCCTTTATTTATTATAAACAAACTATAAAAAGCAACAAAAATCCTTTTATTCTGCGGAAGCTGTAAGAAAAACAGGAATTTTCAAATTTCCTAAATAATGAACTTTCACAAAAGTATACATACGTTTTAATTAATCAGTGTTTAAATAATACTTTAGTAACTGGTATGGCCTCCTTCGGCCTCTACTACTGCAGACAAACGAGAAGGCATAGATAAAGCCAAGTTTCGTGTTGTTTCCACAGATACCTATGACATATCAATTTCGTGTGATTCTGAAGATAATTAAAATTTTTTATTTTTCAAACCTATTTCTAGTATATAAATACCTTCAATTTTCAATTGGAGGTGGACATGGGAGTGGGCAGATTTTTATGATTATACCCGACACAATATTTGTCGAGGGTATATTGCAATTGTGTGGTTGTGTGTAACACCCAGAATCAGCGTCACCAGGAGATTCGATTTAGACATGTCCGTCCGTCTGTCTGTCAGTCTGTCTGTCTGTATACAGTTATCTTATCAAAGGAGTTGAGCTATCTTGACGAAATTTGGTATGAGTGCTAACGGGGACATGAGTAAGAACAAGTTCGAGAATGGACCCGATCGGACCATTTTTAGCCGTACCTCCAGTACTAGGGTCTGTTACGAAAACAACAAAAACTGCTCTAAAATCGCGGTTTTTCATGATATTTTGATGAAATTTAGAATTTGAACATGTTTAAAGGCCAGTAATATGATTTCCCAAAATTGGAAAAGTGGGCGTGGCAGAAGGGTGGTTTTCGAAAATTGTCTCCTACAACCGAAATTCAAATGGGACTTGAACGAAAGTTGGCACTTATGCCTCGTTTGTAGCCACAAACATCTTCCCCAAAATTGGTTGTGGTCGGTCCATTATTAAGGGTACCTCCAGTACTAGGGTCTGTCACAAAAATCTCAAAAGTGCCCCAAAATCGGATTTTTTCGAAATATTTCAATAAAACTTAGGATTAGAGCGTGTATCTAAGCCTCCGATTAGATTTAAAAAAAAAAAAAATTGAAAAGTGGGCGGGGCAAAGGGGCAGTTTTCATAAAGAAATTTAACAAATGTCGGTATATGGGGCCCCCTATGGCCTTAAACACTTCTTGATATTAAAAATTCTTTGAACATATGTGTCTGTGTCGGGTATTTTATTGTCAGGCTCCCCTGACTATAACACTTTTACTTGTTTTTTATAAGCTTTTTGCATTGATCATGCAATCGATGTAAAGAATTGGTACGTCTAAGAGGTAGGGGAGGAAGTTTAAAACATGGTGGACATCAAAGATGGAGCGACTGTAAAATTTCAGGATTTTAAGCAACGCTGCATGAAGGAGTCGGGCAAAACCTAGTTTCGAACGTATAATTTTTATCTGAACTTTTCGTTTCAATTTCGGTGTTTTTGTCATGGTGGTGCATTTCTTGTTTTCTAAGGATTGGACAAATTTTTTTTTATATTTTGAGATAAATATGTGTTTCATTTTTTCAACAAGTACCACATTTACCAACTCCTGCAAACTTTTTCATACAAATTGCAGGGCACTTCCTAATTGATTTTTTTTGCCAACTTTGAGTGAGCGTGGCCGAAAAATTGGGCGTGGCAACCCACTTTTTCTATATTTTTCTAATATTTGTGGTCAAAAGAAATCCATGTGCTGAATTTCAAACCTCTAGCTCCAAAAATGCAAATTTTGGAGTTTCCGTTACAAGGGGGGATGTGTGGCGGGATGGTTGTATGTTGCTAATTTTTAAAAAATTTCTTCATCTTATCAAAAGTAATGTCCATGCTAAATTTCATTGCTCTAGGGCAACTCCTTCTATTTTTGGCCAAAGAATGTATGAAGACGCGACACTGTGAGACGTGGCCATTCCGGACCAAGGAGATGATGATTTTTAGAAAATGGATGGCAGTCGCTTTAGGCTCTTCGATGAACTTGAAGAAAAGTTTGAACAATCTGAATGAGTAAAGTTATACTGCGGAATAAGTTAAGAATGATATCTTTCCGCATTATCTTTTTCTATCATTAATTGAACAGGAAGGAATACTGTCATTATTTTTGCCGGCATACAAATTGTTATAAAGTTCTTTGAAGCGCTTGCGCTAAGCCTATGGCCGATTATGGACAACAAAATCCCGTCATAGTCACGTTACGTCACGTCGAATCATGAGCTTGTGAAGCAATGAAATGCTGTATCGCTCGCAAATGGAGCAACGACTTTCGCTGACGCCAACATGGGCCAACAGAAGTTAAATAAAATATTGTCGACTGTGCTGTGCTGTGCTGTCTGGCAACGATCTGAGCAATAAGATCCATAAATGTACTACGCCCAGTCCCGCTAAGCAGTTGTTGTTATTATGTAAGGCTAAGTTGAAACAGAATCAAGTAATATGCTCGACTATTTCCAGTTCATTTCGATATTACATGATTTCCTCGTTATATAGACCCCGGAATTAGCTACGCTCCGCCTAAAAGCATCGATGTTTGTTCCATTGTCATACTGCAAATGTAGTGAAATCATTTCGATATGGGCATTCCCCTATTATGAATGAATTTGCGTGTATTTTTACGGCCTTTGCATCGAGGGAATACTGTACTCAATCGTTTGAAATCGTTTTAATGCATCGCGATCTGTTTTATTTTTATTTTTATTTTTATTTACCTAACAAATGGTAAAAATTACCTTAAGCTATTGTAAAATTGCACTGAAATATTTAGAAAGCTCGATTTTTTTTTTTCTCATAGATTACAGATATAGGTACAGCATTCTCCGGATCCAAGTACCGTGAAAAATGCACGAAAAATAGTAGGTACTTATAAGCGGGGAGTGCTTATAAGCTGGGGGTTCTTGTATGAAAATTTAAGGCGAATGACTCAAATTCGGGTGCATATATGCAGTGAATGCTTATATCTGGGGTGCATATGTATATCCGGGGAATACTGTAACACAGATAAAGTACATCGCATGTCTTCTAAGATTAATTTCGCTGCTGAAAGAAAAGCATTCGAATGAGAAATTTCTGCGATGAATTTCTTTAGTTGAAGGACCATTTCTTTTTTCGCAGTGTACATTTAAAATATTTACCTAACACAGTGATCCACATTTCCAAATTTGCCAATAATATATGCCTCTAATAAAAACATTCGCAACGCAACGAGCCTCACAGACCTATTTATTTGTTGTTACCACACAAGTTTTCCAAGCCTTAAGACGAGTCCGGCGTATCCAGTATATGCGGTGAAACAGAATGCGTACGAAAGTGAAAGAAAATGCGACGGCTGAGGTGACGGCGACAGACAAGGTGACGAGGCGACGAGGCGATGAGGAGAAGAACAGAAGAGCAGAAAAAGAGGCGACCAAGAGAGAAAATGAGGAGAAACGAAAGACGGAATAGAGGAAATGTGGCTAAGCGTTGGAAAATTTTTGTCGACTTGAACGATTTTTACGCAGCATTTCGTTTAGGCCTCCTAAATGGTTTCGGCTTGTGCGGCTGCGCGTTCGGTTTTTTTTTTTTTTTTTTTTTTGGTATTTTCGACTTCTTGGTCTACGTTAGTTTATGGATATTGTGGTTAGTGGTTTCCTCTTGGTCTGTGATCATTTCTTGGACACGCATTAATTGCAACGTGAATATGGTTCGTTCGTGACGTGATGACGCTTAGGACAATGCCTTGTTTGGTGCCTACTTAAAATTACCGAACGCACCACATTAAGAGGGGATTTCTGGGTGGCTATCCTGCTATAAAATCAGCTGGCATTACAACTGAATCAAGCAGAATCAATTTGGGACCGTTCCTCGACGCAACGTCACGCAAAGAAACTGAAATTGAACGCTCCTTCGGTTTTCAAATTTCATCAATTACATTTAAATTAAAAGATTCTTTCCATTACATCGACTAGACTTCATACGAATTCCTCCAGGATGTTCAGATTGGTGAGTACTCTTGCGTACATACATACATACAATCGATCTTCTGCATTTAACCTCTGTCGGTCTTGCAGTTCGCCATCACTGCTGCTTTCGTTTGCCTTGTAAAGGTGTCATTCGCCGGCTTTCTGGGCGGCGGCGGCGGTGGCTACGGTGGCTACGGTCTAGGACATGACTTCGGACATTATGGTGGATATGAGCATGGTGGATACGGGCATGGTGGATACGGGCATGGTGGATATTACGGGGGCATAGGTATCGGACATGGCTACTATGGTGGACTTGGACATTACGATGGTCATGGGCTTTTCGGTGGTTCTTATCTTGCTGCAGGGGCTCCAGCTGCTGTGGTTACCAAAGTTGCTGCGCCAATTATAACGAAAACAGTTGCTGCCGCACCAGTCATCACGAAAATATCTGCTGCACCGATCATAACGAAGACGGTCTCGGCGCCAATTGTGACCAAAACGATTGCTCCGGCAATTGGCTATGGTTATGGCTTAGGCTACGGCCATGGATTCGGCTATGGTCATGGTTTGGGCTATGGCTACGGCTTGGGTGGCATCTACGGACACGGCGGTGCTTACGGTCATGGATATGGTGGATATGGTGGTTTGTATGGACATGGTTACGGCTATGGCTACGGTCATGGATGGTAAGAACGACAGCCGATACGGCCGATTCTCATTCAGGCTATATGCATTTCGAGGAGGCGACAGGAAGATGCAAAGGGACAAGAGACTGCCTGCCCAGTACGAAGGCTTTGCTTACAAATAATCTAATCAATTCGAATTATATCTAATCCGAATCAATATACACATGTGTGTGTCTCTCTCTCTCTCTCTCGTGTGTGTGTGTATGTGTGCATGTAGTTATGAGCATACACATGCATATGAATGTATGTGGGTATTCTCTTACATTTTATAACAGACACAACGACACCAAAAAAAAAAAAAAATAATAATTATATATATATATATATATATAGTATATATAAATCAAAAAGAAAAATCTATCTTAAAAGATTTATGGATAATATTGTGCAATAAATTGTAAAAATGCCATTTTGTAAGAATAATATTGTGCTTATCACTTTTTGAACGGACCGCCTCGAAAGATTTATAGAAACGTGAAATACGAGCAGTGAGTGTCGTTCGTTGTGGACGCCATCAGTGTTTTTCAAAAGTAACGCCCAATTTTGAACGCTGCAGTCTTGATGAGGCGCTGTAGAATTCATCGACCAATATTGAGTTCATATTTTGAGATCTGTACGTCCCACAAGAGGCTATTAAAGAGCGGCAAAACTCAATCAGTTAAATAACGAACGTTCTGCGTTGTTTGTGAGTCATAACGCCCGCTCCACTGCAGGAAATTCGCGGCAAACTGACTCCTATGTTAGCCCACTGTTTAGCACAGATATAAAAGAATTAGAGAAACAATCTGTGGACATGGTCAAGGAGGAGTCAACAGTTCAATTTCCTCGAAATTTAACCATAAAGATGAAGTTTCGTTGCGTAATTTTTAAATAAGAAGAATTAACAATTGGTCTGTCAAGAAATTAATATTTGATATGTATTTAAATTTTTTTTTTCATTTTAACGATCGACAATTCGTCGAGCGAGTAAAATGTTGTCCCATACGCCATTTAGCTATTTTTGAGAAATCGCGTTTAAAGTTTGGGAATAGATATCTCAAAAACAGTACGGTCAATGTTTTTTAAATTTTGCAGACTTATAAAACACAGTTCAAAGAATACAATGCACGTGCTTTTAAGCAATATTTGATTTCTGTTTGATTGTAAGAATTGATTTTTCGAAATCAGTGATTGTACTATGTGCCGTTCGTTGTCTGTTTTGTAACAGGTTGGCTGATAAGTCCCCGGTCTGACACATAGATGGCGTCGCTAGTATTAAATGCATATTATTTGTATATAGTGGCAACCTTCAAATGATTCGTGTCAAAAGTTGACGTCTGTAAGTCAATTAGTTTGTGAGATAGAGCGTCTTTTGTGAAGCAACTTTTGTTATTGTGAAAAAAATGAAAAAAAAGGAATTTCGTGTTTTGATAAAATACTGTTTTCTGAAGGGAAAAAATACAGTGGAAGCAAAAACTTGGCTTGATAATGAGATTCCGAACTCTGCCCCAAGAAAATCAACAATAATTGATTGGTATGCAAAATTCAAGCGTGGTGAAATGAGCACGGAGGACGGTGAATGCAGTGGACGCCCGAAAGAGGTGGTTACCGACGAAAACATCAAAAAAATTCACAAAATGATTTTGAATGACCGTAAAATGAAGTTGATCGAGATAGCAGAGGCCTTAAAGATATCAAAGGAACGTGTTGGTCATATCATTCATCAGTATTTGGATATGAAAAAGCTCTGTGCAAAATGGGTGCCGCGCGAGCTCACATTTGACCAAAAACAACAACGTGTTGATGATTCTGAGCGGTGTTTGCAGCTGTTAACTCGCAATACACCCGAGTTTTTGCGTCGATATGTGACAATGGATGAAACATGGCTCTATCACTACACTCCTGAGTCCAATCGACAGTCGGCTGAGTGGACAGCGATCGGTGAACCGTATCCGAAGCGTGGAAAGACTCAAAAGTCCGCTGGCAAAGTAATGGCCTCTGTTTTTTGGGATGGGCATGAATAATTTTTATCGATTATCTTGAGAAGGGAAAAACCATCAACAGTGACTATTATATGTCGTTATTGGAGCGTTCGAAGGTCGAAATCGCGGCAAAACGGCCCCCATATGAAGAAGAAAAAAGTGTTGTTCCACCAAGACAACGCACCGTGCCACAGGTCATTGAGAACGATGGCAAAAATTCATGAATTAGGCTTCGAATTGCTTCCCCACCACCGTATTCTCCAGATCTGGCCCCCAGCGACTTTTTCTTGTTCTCAGACCTCAAAAGGATGCTCGCAGGGAAAAAATTTGGCTGCAATGAAGAGGTGATCGCCGAAACTGAGGCCTATTTTGAGGAAAACCGAAGGAGTACTACCAAAATGGTATCAAAAAATTGGAAGGTCGTTATAATCGTTGTATCGCTCTTGAAGGGAACTATGTTGAATAATAAAAACGAATTTTGACAAAAAAATGTGTTTTTCTTTGTTAGACGGGGACTTATCAGCCAACCTGTTATATTAATTCATGCACATAGTACAAAATCAGGAAGCAAATTTTTCAGTTCTTTATTTTTCTATTGGTTTTCAAATTATTGATAAAGAAATGGAAAAAAAGATGTTCAAATAGTTAAATCTTTAAAGGATATCACAGTCAATGCTTCGTCCAGGTGACATTGAGAGCAAAAAAAATTTGTTGGACAATTTTTAGATAAGAAAGCGCGGTGGAGGAGTTAAAAATTTGCCAAAAAAAAAACGTTACGGCCTCTATGGACGAGCACCTATGACCTTTTTTCTTCGAGACTTGGGAGGTCGGCAAACAAAGATGACATTTTTTAAATTTACATGGACCACCCCGAAAAACGTTATGCTACCTTTTTTTCTAACTTCAACCCCCATTATTTTTGGAATTCCAATACGTTTATCCTTAAGTTCCCCGACCTGATATTCCATTCTCAAAATGCGTTCCGATACAAATTTCGTTAAAAATGATATTTTTTAAAAGTTTGTGTATGGTATTCTATTTTAAAGTAATAAGCCAAGAGAAAAAAGTATATCAGAAGTTAAGAAGTAAAAAATTCCAAGCATTTTCTGTGTGGGGGAATGAAAAATGGCCCCAATGAAAAATGGCCCCAAACTGAAAATGAGAAAAGGTCCCAAATTTTGGGGCTATTTTGCATTTTAAAAAATGACCCCAAATCAAAAATGAAATTTGGCCCCAAAATAAAATGAATAATTTTTGAAAAATGCAAAATGACCCCAAACAAAGAGGAAAAAAGACCCCAAAAAAATGAAAAATCGCCCCAAAATTCGTGTTGTTGTTTTCAATATTAAGTTTTGGGGTCATTTTTCATTTTGAGTTTGGGGCCATTTTGCATTGGGGCCATTTTTCATGGAGCCTTTCTGTGTAGCTTTAGAAAGCCTTTTTTTATTTTTCTTTAAAAACAAACAATAATATTCGTCATTTGGGCAGAAGGGTTCATATATTCTGTTTTATAATTGAATTTGATTAAATCAAATTAATAAATAAACTTTAATTTCTATTTCTTACTCATAGATTTCCTCCAATTCGAGAGTAACTTGATGCCCGTCCATCTTGTTTACATTTTGATTGCACGTAGTACACTATTTTACTTAGCGATTTGTTCAGCCGATTTTATATCGATAAATGTACTACGTGCTAATTGCTGTGCACATGGAACAAAATCGCAAAAAAACAAAAATTCTACCAGCACGTGTGACAAATGTCCCGCTGATATCTCGAAAACGAGAAGAGATATCAAAAAACGGAGAACGCCACAATAAAGATAGGGTCTTAAATAGGTAATCCCCGTTGTTAACTCAAAACGTCTAAATTTTTACGTGGTACATTATTTTACTCGCTCGACGAATTAAGCCAGTAAGCTGGGAATTTCATCTTTGCATGCTCGGATAAAATTTATGGAATACAGCTTATAATGTGCCATTTCAAAAATGGTCCACCATCCGAGAAGACCAGGCCCGGACTGGGACTCTAGTGGCCTACCGGGCAGACGAGTTGAAGGGCCTCCTATACTATACGCTTAGGATGCCATACCATATTCCCGATTATAAGCACTGAAAAAGGTGCATTCATGTTTTTTCAATGAAATTGTTCTGAAATGATTTTGATATATGAACCCCGCTTATATGCACACACAATTGTGTCATTTTCATGAAATTTTCACACAAAAAGCCCCACTTATAAGCAACGGCTAAAAATCATATCATATCAAATTATAAGCCTACTTATTAAAATGAGCAATAGAACTACGGCTAGCTTTCGTGACGAAATGCAAAGAACTTCCTCCTCTGACCGTTCCTTCAATTTGCCTTTTTCCTTCAAATGTTTAAAAATAACTTTTATTTTCAGTTCCTGAAATAAACATTGGAAATTAGGTAGCTAAAAGCGAGTTACATATGTACATATATGCATTTCGTTTTAGTTATAATTTGTACGCATGTGTGTAGAACTTTTAAGAGTTTTCAACTTGCTGCTTCTGCGTTGCAACGAGCTTCCAAAGTTTGCGCATTTGCTTCAAGCTGGTATCGTGTTCAGCAAAGAGAAATTCGAGTTCAGGCGCGTTGGGCTGTGGGTTGGAAAGCAGTTTCTCGATTTTTTTCGCAGTCAGTAAATGATTGGAGAAGTTTGTTATTTCAATGCCATTTAATTGAGACATTACACCGGTTATGTGAACGTCATCGATCCAAAAGAATTTGTGCTGCTGTGCGCTTGCGTACAGACGTCGCGATAACATCGCTTGAGTAGATAATGGCATAACCAAAACAATAGGGCGGATAATAACGGTAAGGATATTCCTGATAGCTGACACGCCACTTGGACTGATATGTGCGCTTGACAAGCGATCTACTACATTTGCTGCAAAGCAGCAACTTTTTCGGTTTATTGAATAGCCCTATTGCATCATCGGAAGAGGTATGGTGATTGTGATTGTGATTGTGATTGTGTTGTGGTAGGACATTTGCACGCTGTGCACATTTTAACAGTTTGGGTGTATTGACGAATATATCATCGTCCACTTTGATGAGCAGTTGCGCGTGCGTGCACCGCTGCAGGAACCACTTTAATGCCATGACATGTTTATACGTCATATTGCGATAGTCATCGATAAAATTTCCCTGCACCAAGTCCCCGTTCTGATCGTTTTCCTCTACGAGTCTTAATTGCTGCAAAGCGTCATCTTTAACGCTGCCCAAGAAAAAGAGCACCCGCAAAGGTGATCGGAGCAACATATTACCATTAGCCCATGTTTCGCGTATCTGGTCGCGTTTCTCAAAATTTCCGGGCGCAGAATGCACAACGATCAGTCCAAGTATGTTTTGTGCGCAAGCCGATTGATCCATCGTGTATTCAAAGTCCATCAAATCGATAAGGCGGTGAGAATCATCTATTGTGGTCATACCAATCGTGCCGATTTTTAATTTCATCTCTCCCATTCGAGGAATTTCACTGGAATTTCCATTTCCGTTATATGTATATAAATTTTAGTGGATTGTATTATTAACCTACCTTATCACTCCTCGCCGTAGCCAAAGTTCCGATAGCCCCTCCTCGTTTGCTGTTAAGAATTCCAATGATGTATTTTTCCTATAGACACTGTTGAATGATGGCTTCTCCTCGGTGATTTTCATATGTTCCCAGGACATACGCCAAAGGAGCACACAGACATTTAGAGCTAACAGTACGACGCAAACGATCAGACGTCGTCGCTCTAACATTTTAAGCGTACATTTGAAGAACACTTAAGCTAGAAACTACGAAGGTGGTACAAACATGATGAAAATTGTTTTCTAAAAAAAAAAAAACAAAAAATTTAATAATATTAGAGATAAGAACAGTAATAATAACAATATATAACAATACAAGTCTTAATACGAACGTCCATGTATTTGATTTTTTTTTTTTTTTTATAAACTAGATAGCTGATCCGTTTAACTTTGTACCGCCTCAGCAGAAACGATTGTCTCAAAACGCAACTACTAAAAACTGGCAGATCTCTTTGGATCGGTCTTTCTCATGACGTTCACGTTCGTTTTACGTTTTAATAATGGAAAAATGCGTTTTTCCATCAATTTCATAATAAAACAGTTCATTAATTTTAAAAATAAGACGTATGTATGTGTATGTAATATTAGCCCAGCAGAAAATGTCGCTATAGACACGGCGGCGCACAGTGCTTCGTTCCATAGACAAAAATCCAAAAAAAAAAAATTGTTTTAATATATTGATGAAATATATATTTTCGGAAAGATAATAAAACAACTAATAGAATTATAGAAAAATATTAATGGATTGACTCTTTATATCACCACTAGAGGGCGCTCAACTAAGACGATTTTAAGCAAAACTGCTTTAACAAAATAATTCGCTCAAGTCGATTCACTAAAAATAATGTCAAAAATTTATTTTTTCGTGAAATTACTTCAAATTTAATTTTTTGACTTCTTCAATATATAAGTAATAAATAAAAATATACTTTATGGCCAAGGGGCTTAATGTCATTTTGTTTTTTTGCTTTAAAAAACACAAATTTTTGGTTGGATATTCAAAAATTACAAAACTTTATTGGAGTAAAAAAAAAAAAATACGGAAAAACGGTTTTTTTTATTCCTATTTTCAATACATTGTATATTCTTCTAATAAGTTATGAAAAAGTCAGACCTCTATCGAACCAACAATTGAGAAAAAAATCATTTTTCCCAAAAGCGTTTTTCTTGATTTATGAAACACTTGTTTCAAGCTGTTTGGCAAGAAATTGCCAGAAATACATTTCTTGCTTAATAGACTTTAGGTTTGTTGTTTTAACTTTTTCAATATATGAGAAGTACATTAAAAATATGCTTTTAGGCAAAGGAGCTTAATATCATTTTGCTTTTCTGCTTGAAAAAGGCACAAGTTTTTTTTTTCATAGTAAAAAATATCGAAACTTTAATGGAGTAAAAAAAAAAAAATACGGAAAAACGGTTATTTTTTATTCCTATTTTTAATACCTTATATATTCCTCTAATAAGTTATGAAAAAATCAGACTTTTATCGAACCAACAAATAAAGAAAAAGTTAGATTTTAAAAATGTATATTTTCATGATTTATACTAAAGTTTTCTTTGTAAATAAACATTATTAAATGCAGCCAAAAAGTATGCTTTTCAATATTTATGAAATGTGCATGCATTTATAAGTCTTTACCTTCGTTGTTTTTCGTTGCAATTTTAGAAAAATGTGGCTGATTATTGAGTCTTAAGTCCTTGCTTTATCTCTCTCGTTTTTTTTAACAGAACTGTCTGCGAAAAGACTTAAGACGCGAACGTGAAAACAGTAATAAAAATCTTACGAAATTAATGGAGGAAATATTTTTTTTTTATAAGATCGCATATGTATATACTCTTCCCCCAATTTTTAAGAAATTTTTGGCAAAATATCCATTTTTATAGCCAAAAATAACTTTGGGTGGTATGGGCGGTGGGGTGGTGGGTCGGGTAAATTTTGATGAAACTTAGAAATTTTCTTAATTAAGCCATATTAGGGACTTGTGCCTTTCATTGCCCTACGACACTTCTTTCTATTTTTGTCCATCGAATGTATGGGATCGAAGCACTGTGCGGCGTTTCTCTATTGACTTTATCAATGGGTACAGCGACCACTTGTACCCAGGCAATGCATTACTGCAATAGACAATTCCCATTGCACGTCATTGGATGTCAGCAGGAGACCGTGCTACTGTTGGCATGGTGTCGTGTCTCTACACAGAGAAAAAAATCAAACAGAAATCTGGTTCAATCAAATGGAAAAACATACAAAACGGCTTCAACAAGGAATATATTTATTTTAACAATTTTGCTTGTTGGAAAAAATAAAGATTTTCCTTTTGAATCAACCATATTTCAGGAAATGATCATTTTTAAAAATGGATTGAAATTTAAATTGTTGAACCAACCACGGACGTAATTGAAATGACAATATAACTTTTAAAATAAATAAAAAATTTGTTAAATACCTATAAAAGAAGGAATGTCAAAACAAATTTACTTAACGTTCAAAGCAAATGGCCTCTGCTGAACATAACCCCAAAAATATCCATCGCATGGACTTCATCCGATTTGGTCACCCCGTTGTTGTGTGAATGCTTTCGCCACATATAACCATATGTGCCACTCTCATAGATATTGCGTTGGATGTTTCGCGCCAGTTAGAAAGAGATGTTACTCGCCAGGCAAAAAAAAAAGAGCGAGAGAGAAATACTTTTGGTGAGTACCTAAGTGAAAAATTCTCATTTTGGTGGGTACCCAAGACCGTGTTGAAAAGAGCCAAAATGGAAACGGCTCCTGAGTGACATATATAGTTATATATGAAAGATATATTCAGCCCGATTCTAAATGAATATTCCACGCGAATTTTTTCAAAGGGGGAATGTGATGATATACCTACGATTAAAAATGTTCCAAATTTCTGCTGCCTGTATATTCCCTGCCTCATGTCTTCAGAATGTGAGAATTTTTTTCAAATCCAGCGCGGGGGAAAGTTTTTCCGTGTCGAACTTACCTAGAACTTTTGTAACACGACTTAAACAACTCAAGCCGAAATTCAAAACCTAAGCAATTCGAAAATGACCTAGAAAAATATGAAAAGCTCTGTAATGTAATCAATAACGTTTGAAAATGAAATAAGCTCAAAGAACCGCTTCAAATGCTACTCGAAATCTTTTCGTATCGCATCTTTTATCGCATCGCAATACGCACACATCCATGGAAACCGCTTCAAAAAGCCCCAATTGCGAATTACAGCATGCCTGATTCATTTAATCGTATGTTTGTAAAGCTAAGGCACAGCTTCTTCTTACTTTATACCCTATTACTTAATTAAGTTTTCCATCTTGAGTTCAATCCTCAACACTGCTTTTTTTTTTTTTTTGTTCTACGGGTAGTAAAGCCAGAAATAAAGTTCTATGAACGTGAGAAGTTGTTTTCAAAAGAAAGCTTTCTTAATTCTGCTCAATACTATTTTGAACTTATTGTTTCAAAATATTTGTTATTTGCAACGAATTCATTAACGCCCCAAGTGTTCGCATTCGTTAAAATATATGTAACGAATTTAGAAAATTTGAGCAAATATTTCAATTGAGGAAAAATCTACGAATTGGTCCGTTATAGAGTTAGAACTAATTATTAAATCCGAATGCCTTTAAAGCCGAATAAAATTCGCTCTTTCACCTTGAAAAATAGAAATTGCACAACGATCGTATTTGGTAAAATCGAATACCCCCTGAAGACACAAGGTAAAGTTGTGAAATGGATATTTAAACGTCATAAGACAAGTGTTCGGACTTTGGTGATGAAGAATTCAAACACAACGGCTACGATCTACCTAAAAACGAATGGGATGAGTCATTAAAATTTGTAATTCGTTTATATTTTTTTCGATCTAAAAAGTCTATACAAAAAAAAGACATAATCAAGTCAGCTTTTGTCGGAATAACTTATAACAAATTGAATGAAGTCACTCACGCTTTACATATCATTGTACCCAAGCAATTCCTTGCATTTGTAAACATTTCAGACGCAGAATTACTTTCTATATAAACAATCTGAACAATGTGGTCAGACTTAGTTGGTAATTTCTTAATCTTTACGCTTAGTCCAGTTATTCTTAGATGTAAGAAATGCTACCATCGGCCTCTGTTGCCTCCACCCATTTTTTTAAAGCCCCCACCACCGCCGCCGCCACGGCCCCTATTAAATCCTCCTCCACCGCTACCACCACCATCACCTCCACGACCTCTGTTGAAGCCGCCACCTCCGAAGCCACCGCCGCCACCACCTCGGCCTCTGTTGAAGCCACCGCCACCTCCACCTCTTCCTCTACTAAAGCCACCGCCACCTCCTCTTCCGCCGCCGCCGCCAGGACCTTTCTTCTTCGCACCTTTCGGTTGTGGTAGAAATCGTGCAATAGGCAGCAATTTCGCGGGATCAATGAAAAGTTTCTGGCTCTTCTTAAAGCTACTCGCGTTCATATTGTCGCTTAGCTTGACGGTAACGCAATAGTCGCGCACTGTGCCAAAGATCTCGTCAATTTTCCCAACTTGTTCCTTGTTCTCCAGATATATCGGCGCGTTGAAATAAGGTACATCGTCGATTTCCACTTTGCATACGAGGTCGTCTTCGCATTTGTAATCGTAGTAGCCCAGCGGGATCACATGTGACGGTGGGCCCTGATCAAATGCTCCGCGTCCTCCACCAAAGCCCCCACCAAAGCCTCCACCACGTCCGCCACCACGTCCGCCACCACGACCGCCTGTGAATAGATTTTTCAGTTACAAACATGTGAGCGTTAGAATTATTTTACTAACCGCCACCACCTCTGTTTCCAAATCCTCCGCCACCGCCTCCACGGCCCTTGTTGAAGCCACCACGGCCGCCGCCTCCGCCACGTCCTCGACCGAATGCCATTTTTAATTCAAATAACCCGCAAGTTTCTCAAAACAACAAACTCGAAATAGAAACCACGCGGTAGAGAACACAAAATATCGATGTCTCGATGGATGTTATCGATATAAGACCGCCGATGATTTTTGTTATACGGGGTAAAATGCTATGTTCCGACTGCATTATAAATTATGCTATGTTCAGACTGCAATATGAATTACGTGATTCGCAAACATCCTGATATAATCACATACGTTTTTCATTCTGCGAGAAAATTTGCTGCATAGAAACGCCAAAACATTGAAAGGGATGCAAGATTTGTTAAATCAAGAGCAAAAAAAAACCCCAACATTCTGCGTAAATCCGTTCTTGCAGAATAGAGAACAACATAAAAAACTCAAAAGTGACAGCCCATCGCAAGCGGTAGATGGCATGCGATATCGCAAGCTATATCTCGCATACCATCTGCCATGAGCGGTCTCCACGTGCGATCTATCGCATTCTTTCGATCGCATGGAGGCCATTTACACGTTAAGACATTTCGATAATGAAACACACTTTTTTTGGGGTAGGGACGCGCGTGGATGTGGTATGGTAGCGTTTTTCTCTCTTCCCCCTGCCTCCCTTGCAATCGAAAATTTATTTCATTATCGAAATGTCTTAACGTGTAAATAGCGTATAAGGGAACCCCGAGACGTCAAACCCATGTTATAAGGAGCCCCGGCCTAATTCTAGGTTATAGCTTAAATCTATATTATAATGAGCTGTCATTTTCGAATTTCAAATTCAAACCGTCCGCCATTACGAAACTTCAATTTGCGAACAACTATTTTCAAATTAATGCATATTTCTTTGTTTTACTGTACGAAGCCATTATCCGAAGATGTCAATGGGACATGGAAGACTTACGTGATGAACTAGAGGAGAGAAATTCAAACAGGCGCTTTAGTATGAATTAGTTTTATAGAAATATAATTTTCATTTTTTTTTCCTCCATAAATGTTTGAATTTTATGTGTTAAAACTTTTTTATTTATTTGCTTTACGTTAAAATTGTTATTTTCATTCGTTCTTTTTAAATAAAACAAATAAATGTGTATCTAAATTATTCATGCGGGCCGCTCTTTTAAGACATCGCCTTAAAAAATTCAAGCATGGTTCCCCTCACCAATAAGTCTTGTTTCATTGGTGACAAACACTTCTATAAAATTAACATAGCTTTTTGCTTTGTCATTGCAAAATCAAAATAAGAATCAGAATTCGGAGTCTGTTTCGATTCTAGATTCATTAAAAGTTTGGCCTCAAATTTCGCTGATTCATTCTTTACAACGACTATTATTTTTTAATGCACGTGTAGGGTTCCTTCTTCCCAACTTTGATAGCTTAATAATAATTTTGAATTTCATTAAAATCAAGCGGTGTCAAAAATCAATTTTAATCATAAAAACGAGAAATGAAAAAAAGCTTGATAGACCACAAACGTCATCAGTGGCGTAACTTCACCTTGCGGGGCTCGGGAGATTTTTTTTTTTTTTTGGAGGCCCCCTCTATCGATGACAAATTTAAAAAAAGACCAACATGTATGTATTATAATTAGTGTCCGACCGAAGGTTCGGCTTCTGCTTCGGTAATCGGCATAATCGGCCATATCTTAATCTTCGGCTTCGGCTTTGGCTAGAAAAGGCCGAATATTTTTGCATTTTAATGGAAGTACAGAAGTCACGATAGATTTTCAATTGCTTCTAAAGCGAAAGAATTTAGAGAAAATTTGAGCGGTTTTTTTTTGTGCTTGTCAAATGAATAAAGACTGATTTTGTTTCCTTACTGTAAAATGTTTTGCATTCGGCTTCGGCCTTCGGTCTTCGGCCGAAGTCTTCAACTCTGCCGATTGTTCGGCTTCGGCTAAAAATCCACCTTCGGTCTGACACTAATTATAATGTTTATTTTAAAAATAAAAACGCAGGTATTCATAGGTAAGAATACATCTAGATGTATCGGGGGCCCGTTCATAAATGCGCGAATTTGATTCGAAATATGTGGGAAAATAATTAGTGCGATATTTTAAAATATCTTTCGGTTGGCACAGTTTGTTGACACAGGTGCGTGGGGCCCGGGAGAATGTCACCCCTAATACCCCCGATAGTTACGCCACTGAACGTCATGCATGTGTTTATAATGAAATTGAGAAAATAATTAACACATCTGTCACTAGGTTAAACAAGCATGAAGCATAATTTTTGCGTTCTTGGCATTACTAAGATACTGATCGAACAACCTTTCGAAGGCCTACAGAATACCATAGCGATATCTTTGATTTACAGTCGGTTTCGAACGGAAATGTTTCAAATTTTTTCTGTGATCAAAAATATTTTTGATACCTAACATTGTAAAATAAAATAGCGCTTTAGGGGCTGTCAATTAATTGCGTAAGATTTTTTTTATACTTTTTTCACGTTCGCGTCTTAAAACGGGGTGGACCCAAATTCTACAATTTTGAACCCACAGTGTTAACATTCGGAACATAGCTTACTGTCGTGCCCCAAAGTTGGAAAATTGTAACTTCGTAACGCTGACACGCCTACTTTTTGTGCCACGCCCACTCAAAGATTGGCAAAGAAAAGACGTTCGCGTCTTAAGTCTTTGCGCAGACAGTTCTGTTATAAAAAGAGCAAAGAGATAGAGCAAAGACAACGTGTTTTATGCATAAATTTATTTTTGTTTTTGAAAAGCAATTTTGCTATAAATATTTATTAGTGGTACTCATGCAGCTTCGCAAATGCCTTCGCAACTTTTCCCAGCGTTTGCCATACCTCCAATACGATTTCTTCAAAATGTCGAGAAAGCATCGCACATCCCCCATTACTCCACAGCTGGTCTTGGCAACTTTGCACGCACATTTCTTATGAGGGTGCGTTCATGCAACATGTGAGATAAAATTATGTGTCAGTTTTGCATGCTTTGCGCTATTACATGAATACCACCATTATATTAGTGGTATTCAAGCAGCTGTGGAATTTCGCGTGTGCAAATTTTCCACTATTAAAGTTTCTTCGACTTTTGCATGAACGATCCTGTGTGATCAAGGTGTATAATGTAGGCGCGCTATGGTTCCAGTCCGGGCCTGAATAAGCATTTTGAAAATTTTTTGTTAAAATTTTTTCTCTTCAATGGGCGGCCCATGTTGGGCCATTATTTAAAATCTTTGGACTATCGAAGGAATGTTTTCCAATACATACATCAGTACTGGAGGTTTCGGTGGTGGAAAGCAATAACCCAGCTGGAAATTACATACACGAATACCGCACTAATGCCGTAGTCGTGAAACTGTCTCAACTCAAGTAATCAACTCTTTGTCACATTAAACTTTCATTTTCAAATTTTACGGTACGACGGTAGGTACTCGGCACGTACTCATATAACGTTACATTCGTACGCCATTTTTTGCTCATAACTTCAAAAGTATTTGTCCGATCAAGGGGGAAAGAAATGTCCCATTCACGCAACCTATGTATTGTAAAAATTTCCTTGGACTCGAGATAGCGAAAACTGGAATCTTTTGGATTTTTTGTTAACAGTGGCTAAGTTAAGTCCAGCTGGATATATTCCAAAGTGTCTTGTAACGAGAATGAAATCAGGTTCATGTGTACTTGAGCTTGAGCCTTCATCCATGCGCCAATTACTGAATTTTTTGCACAGATGTCATCGATTGAAACAAGTAAATACCTAATCTAGTTATACCATATGCAATGAAATTTGAATTTACCACAAAGGGGACAGCAACAATTCATTCGCAAGCTGCTTTTCCTCGAAGCTAGAATTTCATTTATGAATATCATAAGGCTCTATTGTTTACCGACATACATTGGATAAGCAAACAAAAGTAGGTCGCCGTGTCGGTGCTGAAGGTCAAATTGTTGTGAAAGTCCCGCAGTAGTTTTTTGCCAGCTGAGGAACAAAAAAACAAAAAATCAATTCTTAATTGCGGTGCACCATTGATTGTTTAGGTGAAAACGTTTATTTAAAACTAAAATGTTTTGCTTTCATTGGCCAGTAGCCAGAAATTCAAAGTGAGGAATCCCCTCGTAAGAGTATTCCTTATAGTTAATTCATTATTATTTTTGTTTTTTGTGTTGTTTGAAAAGACTTCAAGCATTATTTGTGTATCGTCTTTTTTACATGCTCTTATGTGAATGTTTACATTAGGAGTAGAACCCAGCAGTTTTTTTGGAAGTGCATTACCAAAGTAATGCATTTTTTCATCGATGAAATTGGAATGCAAAGTAAATTGAACAAATTTGCATGAAGAGGTAATCGAAAAGGCAATGTGTTGCCTAATATGTTCACTCCCAAAGCAAAGTGTTACATACTTCTATAGCATTACTTGAGAATGCAAATAGTAATGCATTACAAAATCAAGTATTTTCGAATACTTTTCGTACAACAGGTAATGCAAATAATCATACATTACATTCGATAGGACATCGCCGTGTTAAAAATAATCGATTCTGTAATGCCTTTCGAATTGATTTTTGCATTACCATCGGTTACAAATAACTGCTGAGCTGATGAAATATATCCATACACATATATATACATAATATAACAGTGAATAGCAGTCGCAATTGATCGACAGTGTCTTAAATTTTAAGCGATTATATTGGAGAAAGTTTTACTAACGAAGCCAGTGTTGCACTCAAAAAAAATTTTGGTATAAACTCATGTCAACTAAGTCGTAGTATAAAGTTCATGTATACCATATAAAACGAGATCTTTAAACTAAACCTTTTTCATATATTCTATATCAATTTAAAATATGAAACTTTCTTAGACTAAAAATGATGTAGGATATTTGAACAACGCATCGTATCGATCGATCTTCCTTCTACACATCCTAGATGTTGTTCGCTCACAAATGGATGAAACTTCAAAAGCACCGTAATGAAGCTACACAAATGGAAACATCCTGGCCTGGACAAAATTCTAAATTTTTACTTCAAATACCTGTCAGCTCTTCATTGACCGCTTATGCAGTTCTTTAATAATACGGACATCTCTCAAAATGTGGCGCTAGGAAACTTAAGGCCAATAACCTGCTTAAATAGAAAAAAGTTAATAAGTTTTCCCAGTTAACGTTACCAAAATAAATTTTAATAACTTTTTTCGAAAAGATCAGAAAATAAGGGTCTTTAAGCAACGCATTCATAAAATTTCCATGTAAGCATGTGAAGCTTCGTAAAGCTGTCAAATAAATTGCTATGCAATTTTGACAGATTTACTGTACTTCACTCAGGCTTACACGGTGTAAATGATTCATGAGGTACCATAGTAGTTTTCAATATTAGTTTGGATCGTACACATCGCAACCTTAACTAACGGTGACCAACCAAATTTCATTCACATCGGATCTGAAACAACAAAAGCAATAGAAGAATTAAATATGCATTCGTGAATATATTGCAGTGTGCCATATTTCTATGATCAAATGAAAATAATCCACTTTCCAAAGAGGTTAAGTCCACAAAAACAACCGAGTCTAGAGAGATAAAAGGACTGAAAGAAAAGTCTGACTAATTAAAGATCTTAAATGGGTGTCAAGCAAAATGTTTCCTATTTTGACTGATCACTTTAATGGCTTATTTTATGTTAGTGTTTTCGGAATATATCGATTGAATATGGAATTTAAAATACTTCAATGTGCGTCCGCATACAAAATATGAAGAATGTTTGTTGAGAGCCTCTTGGGATTTTATAACAACAATAGACTGAGCTGCAAACAAATGCCAACAAAATTAGTAAGCGCACTTCAAATATACACGCACACACAGTTCAAGTGGAATCTTATGGTTCTCTGCCCGTGTTTCAGCAGCCAGCTCATTGATTTCCTGCCTCTTGATTCGTTACTCTTTTGTGTTTACACAATCTGTATGCATGCTGTTTATAAGCATGAAAAAACGGGGTTATGTGTGTGCAATAACATCGTATCCCAGCAGGTAAATATTTTCTGTATAACCGTGTCATCAGCTCTGTAATGCATGACATATAGAGGACAGTGTCACATATGACACAATTTGGGTAACATGTAAACGCGGTCTCTTTAATTCCTTTTCATATCCTTGGTTATTTTAACTTTAATTGGATGTTTTCTTGACATGAAAAAGAGGAGCTCATAAAATAATAGATATCTATAAACATATCTATAGACATACATACATACGTATATTCAATGGAGGCACATAGAAATTCGAATTTTCTATAACACTTACTAACATATAGCAATATCATGCTTGGAAACAACAGTCACTTTTTGAAATTATACGATGACAATGTCACCCTCACAATGTGCATTGTGTCACCATCGGGCCCGGGCCAAAATTATCGAAGCCACTACCAACATGTTATAAATAATACATCGATATCAATGGAGTGATGCATAGAACTCTCGAATTTTTCTATGCACTTTACTAACATATAGCAATGATCATGCTTGGAAACAAACATCACTTTTTGAAATTATACGACTGACAATGTCAAAGCCTCACAATGTGCATTGTGTCACCATCGGGGTAAAAAAAAAAAACAGCTGACCCAATATTTTAACAAGCGAATTGGTCCAGCATTTGAAACAATAAAATGTATGGAGTCTTCTCCCAATGTCATGGCTCATGACCAGGGCCCGGATTTTGTTGACTTTTAGATATATAAAGCATACTTTGTGGAGTAATAATTTTCTTGAACTCATATAAAGTTAAGGTTCAAATCGATTTAACGCTTCGAAATGAATTTTTTTTTTTTAAGTTAGAAAAGCGGTTTGGAGTTCAACTTCACTTAACTTATTCGCAAAATGTTGATTATAATTTTTTTTTGCCCCATAAAATATGCTTTAAATTTATAAAAGTCAACAAAATGCGAGCCCTGCTCATGACTCTAGGAACTTGAAGTGTTTAAATTGTACGACATTCATCGCGCAATTAACGAGATTTCGCGGCGCTGGAATCGTCAAGTTCAACTCATAATCCTCGTATGGCTGACATGGCCTTCTTTTCATGTGCTCCAATTCCATATCAAATTGTTTGCATTATGTTGATTGTTCAGCATCATCTCGAGGGCGGATTGAGTCGCTTATTCTGAGAAATTCATAACTTATGATTTCTTGCTACTTTTTTTTAGAGAGAGAGTCAGAGAGAGAGAGAGAGAGAGAGAGAGAGAGAGAGAGAGATGAGAGAGAGAGAGAGAGAGAGAGAGAGAGAGAGAGAGAGAGAGAGAGAGAGAGCAGGGGGAAGAAAGAAAAAAAGCCATCGTTTTACTGTGAATAGCTATACATACACAGAAAAACTGGCTACGAAATATTGTAATTACCCAGCAGATAATTATGGGTTAATACCTTAACGAGCAAAGAAGAGTATGACTTTCATCCTTTGACTAAACGCGAGCAAATATTCTCCTATGCTCTCTGATTAGAAAGATATCACTTGATCTCTTTCCGAGGTCAAAAGGTTAACTCCTCCGCCGGCACATTCTATGTTAAAAAATATATGAAATTTGAGCATTCTCTAGTAATCCATTACTCGCAAATGAGCGATCTAAGATTACTCTTTGGATGATCCAATTATCTGCTGGGTATAATGGCGAAATATGAAAGCATTAGTGAATATAAATAAATATATTTTCCTACACTTCTCATCACCTTTATGCGGACTTACATACAAGAGACAAAATAATCAAAAATTAGGTAACATATTTTTATGATGTTTTCACGTAAAATTTTCATCCGGAAGCTGACTACAGACTCCAATTTTTTTTTATGGAATATGGTTGTAATAAGATCCTTTTTTTCATTTAATAGCTTTAAAGTAGTTAGCAAATCCGATTTAGTATCGAATGCGCCAGTTTTGTTCGATAACTTGTTGCCATTTTAAAGGTAATTTCATAGCCTGAAGAGAGCCGTCATTAGAAAGAGATGAGACGAGAGATTTCGGAGTGGAAAAGAAAAAAGCCATCGTTAAAATTGAATCGCTATCATACACAGAAAAATAGCTGGCGAAATATTGTAATTACCAGCAGATAATTAATGGTTAATACCTTAACCGAGCAAAATGAAGAGTAATGACTTATTGCATCCTGATTGACTAAGACGCGAGCAAATATTCCTCCCTATCTGCAAAGCTGGCGCTTATGGGATCTTCCTCTTCCAATGTAAAAGTAATTCCGGTAAATTTTGCAAGGAAGAATAGAAATCCTCAATCCCACAACTCCAAAAACTTCTGGATCTCTTGGCACCTTTCCGCGGTTACTGCATTTGACAGATTTTCTTATTTCTACCACTTTTCATCACCAGTTACAACGTAGAAAGGTCATATTGCGTTCATGGTTTCCGTAAAATTCGGCGGTTTTTTTCAACTCCATTGTACCATACATCGTTCTTTGTATCAGCTTTTCAATGGTTCAAAACGGTTATATGCAATTGCTTTTAACGAAACAGTTCTCATAGCATGATAATTCCATTTTTACTCGCATTGAAATGCTTCATGTCTTAATGAATTCCGTAAATGAATCACTAACTAAATGGATTCCAATTATTGCGTCAGAGTCTAAACTGCGTCACATATTAAGCCATTGAGTTGACTTTTCATACTTATGAAAACTAAATTACGACATCTTCTCTCCTTGTATGCACTTAAGCAACAAAGACAAAAAAAATGTCAAAAACTTTTAGGTAATGCAATCTTTCTATGCCACTAGGGAATGTTCGACGTAACAATGCGAATGCACGAAAACGACTATTAAAAAATCGATTTTTTTTTATGGACCCAATATTGTGAATAAGGTTTTCCTTTTTTTATTTATGCCTTAAAGCTAGGTTTAGCTAAAAATATATTAGGTTAGTGTGGCTGCCACCATGGGTGACACACTTAGGCAGCAAAAAGGCTCGTTGTGATACAACGAATAATGGGAAAACAAAAAAAAAAACAGGAACTGAAACAACGACACAAACATCCACGATCTCAGCTGGGAGCCGAACCCAGGGATTCTCGCTTCATAAATTGGCATCTCAGCCAACTACGGCACAGAGACCGACATACATATATATTTATATAAGTATTAAAAATTATTTTTTTAAAATGAAAATTTTATTTGAAAATCGATTCGGGTTTCAATTAATGTAGTTGTTGATTCAACAAATATTTGTTTAAACTAATAAGTTGATTTTGAATACTTTCGATGGTTGTTAATATTGCAAAAAATTTTTTGAAATATTTCGTTGAGAGTTGGTGCTTTTCGTTGTTGATCAAACAAATTGTTGGTTGAAAAACATTTTTGATTGCTAATATTTCGATTAATTGTGCCAAACAAACGAATTGCTTGGGACAACGAAAAGTGTGATAGGCTGAGTTTTAACAACGAATTTGTTATATTGATTAAACAAATGCGTTGTATATTACGTTGCAAAAGTATTTCTGGATAATTAGCAAGGCTTCTCATATAAAATTTTAGAACCATGTATCTGTCCAAACTATATTTACGAGCAGTAATCCTTTTGATGTATCGAATCTAAATTATCTGCGCAACTTTGAGAAACCGCTATGTATAATCAATTGCCAGTGAATTTATGTGCAGCAAAGCTTTAATTCTGTGCAATCACAATTCATAAGAAGTCCTTTTCAAATGAGATTAAAATCCGAAGGCAAGTCCTTACATGTTGAAGAATATTCCAAAGCGCTATCACTTCGATGTATCAACATAAATATCGCAACAGCGTCGTATCCAAGCAATGTCTTTGGATTTATCCCAGCGAAGCGGGGTAATAGTTCTTGCTGCAAATCTTGTAACAATGCGAGAATTAAGCTCCGGAGATTAAAGGAAAATATAAATCCGAAGGTCACAGAATCCGTACTGTCTGGAGTGGAATTTCAAGCGCTGAATTCATATCGAAATTTCAAGCAGCGGATAAAATACGAGCTTCGTGACTTCCGAAGACACGATAATAGCTTCCAATTCTTACTACTCAAAGCAGTAAAAGTTTAATAGTTTGTAGTGAAATCTTGTAACGGGATAATTACAGATTCCGAGTTAGATAATGTGATACCCCTATAGAAATGATCAGGATCAAAAACTGAATCGATTTAGACATGTCCCTCTGTCCGTCCGTGGTCGGATCTCCTCCGAAACGGCTGAACCAATGAAGTCGAAATTTGGCACACATGGGGGTTCGAGTATGATCCTAAGTAAAAATGGGAGACATACTCCCACTGCCACGCCCACAAATGAATTTATTGTGTTTTCAGTAAAATGCTTGTAACTTGCGAACCACTCAACACATTTCATTGATATTTGGTGTACTGGTAAACTGCGAAAAGGGACATATCCTGGAAAAAAATGTGGACGCCGTCCTCCTCGAGCCACGCCCACAAATAAGCCCACAAATAAGGGCTTATCGTAACTTCCGAAGTAAAAGGCGTAAAAGCTTCAAATTCGCAACATAGGTTCACCAAGGCGAATGAAAGGTGTAGGGAAATAAATTATATGGCCCTCCCACTGCCACGCCCACAAATAGAGAAGCAAAACATAGTGCGCTCATAATGTCGGGACGCTGGGTATTTCAAAGTCGGGCTTGACCGACTTTAGCTTTCTTACTTGTTTTTTTTTATCGCATTAATTTCGAACATCCTCACATCGCATGGATATGCAGATATGTACGTACGGTGATTTTTTTTTACGATTCCCGTATTAAAACCACGTCAGTCTTAAAAGGACATATGTATCAGAATTCAATATTACTTCAACGCAATACATCGAAAACGAACAATGCAGCAAAAACGCAAAAATCGATCATTCTAAATAGGTGTACACCAGGACTGTAAATGCACAATTTTTTAAACAATAAATCTTTTTTTCCAGGGTGTCCAAGGAACTTTGTGCAAAATTTGATTATGCGATACCTCATGTCAAGGGCTGCAGTTTTTGTTTCAGCACCACTTACCTACGAGGTACCGTTATGGCACTTTTAAAGAGGACACATTTTGTATAGAAAAAAGAAAATTTTTTGAAAATTTCCAATTATTTAAAAATACATACAAAATGTGTCCACTTTTAAAGTGCTTATGCCGGCCATTCCGACTTTCTTTCATGGATGAGGATGGAATTCGGGGTCTTTAAATTTTTAACAATTCTTATTAAATTTCAAAGTGCTAACAACTGAGCTTCCAAGCGAACATTCAACATATAGCAGCTCATTCAATAAGTCCGTAGGATACCACATATGTAGATGTAGCTACTAGTGATGTTACGAATGTGGTTTTTTAAACATTCGCGTATGAAAATGCAAATGCGAACGTCTGTCGCCCATATTCGCGAATGCGAATGTTCAGTTTTAAATTAAGCGCCAATTATCTATGCTTTCGTATTGACAGCTGACGTGCCATGCAAGCCCCACATATTTTTTGTTAGAGTGTTGCCCTATGATCCAAAAAAAGAAGTTATTTAACTAATCTGATTTCGTAGGGAAAATTACTTTACATTTGTTCTTCAAGACTTTTTTGAATAACTTTTAAATATTGTTTTGAAATCTACAAATCAATACACATATCAAATCAATCCACATAAAAGAAATATATAACATCCATGATACAAGAAAACAAGATAGCGCCACTTGAGAGAGGAAACGTCACAAACTCAAAATCGCGATTCGTTGTTGTTGTTTCCCATGTTAAACCGGCTTTTTACTTTTCTGAATAGCATGGGAAACAACAACAATTTCTCGCTCCGTGACGTGACAAACTCAATTTTCAGCTCTCAGAGACAGCCACAAAATAGCGGTACTGAAGTGGCGCTATCTTGTTTTCTTGTATCATGATAACATCAATAGAATTCGTATATTTTTCGAACGTATGTATATTCGCAAAATATTCGCATTAAATTTTGCGAATGCGAATGTCCAGAAATATGCGAATATTCGCGAATGCGAATATTTGAAGCATCACTAGTAGCTACTAGAATTTTTTTCCAAATGATTTTTATTTAGTACTTACCTTGAAACGACACGTGTTGACAGCGTCTGACTATTAATTCGTAAATTGTAGCATTTTGTGTGAAGCAACTTTTTTTATAAAAAAAAAAAATAAAAAATGGAAAAAAGTGAATTTTGAATTTTGATAGAGCATTGGTTGGTTTGGTTAGTGGGCTGCCACCGTTGTGATACCACAAAAAAATTTTAAAACAAACAAAACCAGAAACAAAAAAACGACACAACGAAAATCCTCGCCCGAGCTGGGAGTTGAACCCAGAGCCTCTCGCATCGTAAATTGGCGTCTCAATCAACTACGCCAAAAAAAAGTGGAAACCATACATTAGCTTGATAAACATTATCCGAACTCTGATCCACCGAGACAAATAAACTTAATAGAAGTGAATTTCTGAATTTAAACGTGATCGTACCATCACAAATTATGAGGAAACTGAGGCATATTTTGACGAGAAGGAGAAATCGTCCTATAAAAGTGGTATCGAAAGGTCGAAAATCGCTGTACTCGTATCGCCCTCAAATGCAACTAGATGCAATCAATGATAAAATCGAGTTTGATCACTATCTTCTATGGAGAAATAACTTAATCGATCGTTAGTCCATAATTTCCTTTCGGCTTGGTGCTTTTTTCACGAATTCATCATGGAACTTCTCAAAAGCAATCTGGATATTTGAATTTCAATAACAATGATCGCAATTAACAAAACCAAGAGAAGATAAAATATCCAGATCGGAAAAAGTAGAAACTGATGGTACATATATTGAAAAAATCTTCTAAATATATTATTTAAGATACTTTTTCATATACAAAATAATGTATGTATATTCTCTTCCTAAATAAGCCCGGTAAGGACAATAGCATTTCATAAATTAGCGCTGAATGCATTTTTTTTTTACTCACGTTTTGGAATACGGGACGCAGTTTCTTTTTCACGAAGCAAGCGAATGCGAATCTTGAATGCAAATCGAATTGTGAAAACAAAAACGAAACGACACCATGTTGATAGCAGCGCAACAGGAAGTTTGATTGCCAATATCGGCCTAATAATTTTGTCGTGCAGTCCATAGGATGCTTTTTAATTCAGTTTAAAATATTTTTGATTTATTTTATATAAGTTGATTTTTTATTCCTTTTTGTGTTTTCCATTCGATTAAACCAGATTTTTTAGCATGATTTTAGGGACGGAAACGATTTATTTTAATTTTTTTTTTCAAATTTTATCTGGTGAGCTTTTTGGTCCTCGAGGTTGAAGTAAATAAATTCGCTTTATTGGCTTCTTTTGCCAACGATTAGTTTTTTTTTTTTTTTTGGAAACCTTAGATACTAGCACGCACTTTACACTTTTCATTTCTTACTAAAGTCCATTTTTTTCTTTTTAATTTTCAGATCGTCAAAATAAAAATAAAAAATTGAAAACAACGAAATAAAAATACTTCGGCTAACGGACGATACTGTTGCGCCACCGGTTTCAAATGAAAGTAAGATTTCACAACTCACCAGTGTTGTCAGTAGGAATAATTGAGCTTTCTCTACAATCTTCAGAAAAAATTGCAAATTTCCCTTTAGAAAAGGATGATTTTTGTATGTATTTTTCAGGGCCGGAAATAACAGTTATGATACCAAACTAAAATCAAAAAGGCAACGATTACAAATTTTTCCAGAAGGAAATTTTCTATATCCTTTTGATCCCAGGACGAGATCTACAAGAATCCTGAATGCCTTTTATTTTTCTAACTTTTTTGAAAAAGTTGCAAAATTAACTGGTAAATATTGACTTTTATTCTTTCGGTCAAAGAATTATTTAATTCTAGATCAATCGATTAGTAAAAAATTTAATTGAATTGGACGGACAGATTTCTCCAACAGATTTTGCCAACAAAAATATTTGGCTGTTATCATTTGACCGAAAAAATAAATTTTATGTTATTATATGAAAAAATCCTTCAGGTCATTTCTCTTCCTTTTTGGACTAGGGTTATAAAAGTAAAAAAATAACTTTTTTTGGACACTTACTCATATATAACTATGTGTGTCACTTAGGAGCCGTTTCCATTTTGGCTCTTTTCAACACGCTCTTGGGTACCCACCACGGTCTTGTGTACCCACCAAAATGAGCATTTTTCACTTAGGTACTCACCAAAAGTATTTCTCTCTCGCTCTTTTTTGCGTTATATGTGCTTTTATTTAAAAAGTCATAAATGGTTGGGTCCCTGGTATTTTTAAATATTAAAAATAAATACTTAGACATTTTTCTTTTTTCTATACAAAATGTGTCCTCTTTCAAAGTGCTATAACTCGATAACGGTATATTTAAGGCAAGTGGTACAGGAACAAAAACCATAGCCCTTGACATGAGGTATCGCATATTAAAATTATGCATAAAGTTGCCTGGACACCCTGAATAATTATTTTTGAAGCCTTAATAAAACAATCAACATATTTTGCCGCTATTATGTTGTATCATGCAGTACAGGGTTAATAAAACCACTTAAATCGAAACAATTTTTTCCAATTATATAACTTTGCATTCAGAAAAGGTTTAAAATACAATCTATAGCGAACAAAATTCTTTCCCTCATACTTAATGTATTAGTAGAGGGTTATAGATTACCTTAAAAAATCTTGATGAAGCTAATATTATTCCTTATATTCGTATATATGATTCAAGCGAAGAACAGAAAAAAGGAGCTTTAATAATTCAAGTGTCTCCCGTGACAACAGCTTTTTTTTTTTTCAATTACTAAATTTATTTTTAGTCATATCATTACTCATTAAGAACATATTAAAATTCCCTACAGTTTATGTATTGAGTAAAAACTATTTGTTTCTTTTTCCCTACAGATGGTAGTACTCTCAAAAAATCCCTTGAAAAGAGAAATTTTCCCAGCCGGAAAGTTCATTACTTCTGAAAAAAATGTGGCCACACTGATTGAGAATTAGAGCGCAACAGCTGTTTTCAAGCTATTGAAAACTTTTCACTTGTATAAAAAAAAGGCTTGGAGCGTCAAAAGTATAAAATACAGAAAATGCCTGTGGAAGTCGAGAATATAAACCCGCACGTGTATGAAAAAACAAAAGAACGTGAAGTAACACAAGAGGACGTCAATGAGAGTGTCCCAGATCCATTCGACACACGGGAGGTTTTCGGTTAGAGTGTGTTAAGAGTTAATAAATACGCGTCTCTAATTGAAATGTTTTGCAATTTTAGACCTCATACGCACTATAAATGACCCTGAGCATCCACTGACATTGGAAGAACTACATGTAGTGCAGGAGGATCTGATACGTGTCGACGATGCAAATAACGACGTTTTCATCAATTTCACACCAACTATACCGCATTGCTCCATGGCTACATTGATTGGACTTTCCATACGTGTAAAATTGCTGCGTTCGCTTCCGCCACGCTTCAAGATAACGGTCGAAATCACGCCAGGCACGCATGCTTCGGAGAACGCAGTGAACAAACAGTTAGCAGACAAGGAGCGCGTGGCTGCCGCACTCGAAAATAATCATCTGGCTGAAGTTATTAACCAGTGCATTGCCATGAAATTCTGAGTCTCACGTCCCTCGACAAAGATTGCACAATGCAATCATAGTGAATGTAAATAACTGAACCGGTTTTTATTGTACCTATTTAAATATTGTACGCTTAGAAATAAAGACGGCTTACTAATTATTAGTAATCCATGAAAAACAACAACAGTCGATCTCGCCTCTTGATCCTGAGAACCTATTTGTTTTTCGCCTCTAGCGGAGTTGTCGGTCGATTTTTTGTAGGATCGTGTTTGAATGTCTTGACCACTGGACCTTGGCCAGCTTTGGCGAAACGTATTTCATCAAGGCGCTGTCGTTCTTCTATTTCTTTGCTAATTTTGATATTTTGCCATGCTGAAACGGAGAAGATGCCGAATAGAATAGAATTTTTTATAAAAATTCGAATTCTTGTACTCAAATCCCATTACTTACAATCTTGCACGCCCTTGACGAAACCCTTCTTCTTAACAGGCAATGTATCAGGTGTATGCGTTACCATTTTCTCGATTTTGAAATAATCACGGACGGCGGGAATTCGTAGAAATGATACCTGCGCGAGCGATATAAAATTACTGCATGCCCAATACGAAAGTATTGCCGCAGGGAAATTCATTGTGAATGGGAATATTAACACTGGCAACGCCCGCAGGACGTACTTCATAACCATCATATTCTGAGCTGATAGCCTCGCACTATCTGTGCCGATTTCGATTGTAAGGTATAGTGTTGCGCTGGTTATAACCGGTAGCATGAATGTCGGATCGGCGACAGTTAAATCTGTGAACCAGAAAAGTCCACCATCACGCATCGATTCGATCGGTGCGTTCGCCATTCCACGCAATCCCATAAAGAATGATATGAACAGTGGCGCCTGCGCCAGCGGGACAATCATATTTTTTAACGGATTCACCTGCTTCTCTTTCATGAACAGCATCATCTCCTGGGCATAGCGTGCCGATTCCAATGCGTTTCCCGTCTGCCGTGCCTCCGTCATTTTCAATTGTAATAACTGCATTTGAGGCATATTATTATTCATTTTGGCGGCATTTCGTTGTGCCATAATCACAAGCGGAAATATAAGTGTTCGAACTGTCAGTGTGCCGATAGCAATGGCAGCCCACCAAGGTAAATTGCACGAGACATGCAAGAATTCCATGCAGTTCTGTATCATTCCAACTGGTGTCCAACCACCCAAGCCAATCGATGCGAGACTTGACTCACCTGCGGCGTTAAGTGCTTGGGCGACAACGTCCTCAACAGCGGGCGGTGTTGTTGGTGGTTCCGGTATGTCTGGCAGCTCAACAATTGTCTTTTCTGTCGCTGTTACGGGTTCGATCACAGCTTCTACTGGCCTTATGGTGGTTTCATCTGGAGTTTTTAGGATTTCAGCGCTTGCGGCTGCGGCTGGAGACGAACTGGAATAGCGGAGAAAATGACTAGCAGACTGGCAGCTTGTCAGCATTTGATTCTGAAACCGAAACCGCATCATTTGGCTGTGGTTGTTACGCTTGCATATTATGAATAATGCCGCTGTTGTAGCCTGAAACAAAAATATGCATTTGAGATTTAACAGATGAGGTTATGTCACACTTTTAAAGACTGTCTTTACTGACTTACCTTGTCTGGTAGGCTTGCGATGGAGGATAGTTTCCCATTACGCAACAATATTTGTACCCTTGATGCAAGCATGTTATCTTAATTGATCTAAAAAATAAAATCCAAACCTAATATTCCTCCGTATGAAATCAAAACAGATAACTATTTTAGAAAATTTGACAGGGAAGAGAACGCTGCCATCTTAAATTCTTTTATAAATTAGTGGCAGCACTCGGAATCGTTTTTAATGAAAAACGTTACAAAAAATTAAGCTCAAAATCTGTGTGAATATACAGTAGGGCCTCGGTAGTGATTCCTGTAATGAGTGAACTGAATTTTCGAGATATTTTGATGAAATTTGATATTTTAACATACTTGAAAGCAATTAATATGCCTGCCACACGTAGATCGAAATTGAGCAATTTCAAAAAATTTCAGAACAAATTTGACATTTGAAATTGAGGCAATTTCAATTTTGTTCTGAAATTGAGCAATTTCGATCTACGTGTGGCAGGCATATAATGCTATTTTTGCAAATTGGAAAAGTGGACGTGGTTTGAAACGGAGCATATCAAAGTGGTTCGAAAAGGAAATCATGAGAAAGGTTTGAAACGGAGCAACGTCGATTTGATATTGAGTTACATAAAATGGTCATTTTTCGTGCTTGGTGTTGTATGAACGCTGGGGCCTTAATCTGTATTTCGATGCGTTAGGCAATTCATGCGAATTATTTCGATCTCAATTGAACGGTTAAGTTGCACTTATTTCCTTTTTCAGTCAATGTTTGGAAATGCATTTCGAACTATTCATTTTTACGATCAAAACTATAAAGACGTTCAATTGTCTCAAATAACTATGTCAGAATTGCTAATGCTTGAATTTCAGTACCTGGAGCATGGAAATTTGCATATTCAAGAAGAGTTCAAACTTAAGGTTTAGACTGACTAAATTTCATATTCTCATTCATTGTGGAAATTTCCATTTTCATTTTGGGAAAATTTGTAAAACGTATGCTTTTGAAAAATAAGCGTGACCTTGTGAATTCATTTATTTAGGAGGGCAAAGGGCAAAAAGAAGTTCTGTTCAAGATCAACAAACACCATCAGCAGTAGTTTACATTCGGTTGCTTCCAAACCAACTGAATCCATGAAATTCTCTCGATTAACTGATGGACACTATCACCATGATTTGTTTGCCTCTGCCTCTGGATTTTGGTAGTGGCAGATTACACAATTTATTTAAAAATTATTTCATTTAACTGAAATAAGTTTCAAGCGTCGGCAGCTCTACGATTCACATTGTGGCATTTATCGTCATGTAAAAAATATAAGAATTTAAATACAGTATTAATTACAAATTGTTTTGGTGTTATGGTTGCGCCACGCGTAGGTTTCGATTAAAATAAGCTAGTTTAATTGCCATCATCTTCCAGGAAAAAGAACTGTCCAGATCGTTTCTGCTCGGTGTCCTAGATATGAAATAAATGAAATGTTTTCACAAAATTAACGTTCCAATTCATTTCATTTCATGCAACAAAACATACCTTTACGGAGGCATTCTTGTTGATTCGCGGTCTAAAGTTATTGGGATCTCTTCGGAAAGTGATGCCCAGAAGTTCAAGGAAACGATTCATGCCATTGAGTAATGATTGTGGTGAGAATGCCGTTGTATTCACAGATGGCTGTCCTTCGAGTACGATCACACGATCTGCCAAATAAGTTGCCATAATAAAATCGTGCTCCACAACGAATCCGGTCTTTTTAGCATGCAAAATGTAGCTGAAAAGGTTTTGAAAAAGATGAGAAAAATAAAAAATATTTCTTGCGGATATGTGTATGAGTTTTAAGGGATTTAGGCATACCGTTTAATAACTTTGGCGGCCACCAGACGTTGCTCAGAATCTAAATAGGCAGAAGGTTCATCAATCAAGTAAACGTCAGCTGGTTTTCCAAGACACAGAACCAAGGCAACACGTTGCAATTCACCACCGGACAAATTTTGCACTTCTTGGCTTATTATTTCATCGATTTTCATCGGTTTCATAACATCGGCAATAAATTGTGGATGAACGTACGCATCCCGTATCTTTTCGTGAAGCAAATGGCGGACCTGATTTTGAAATTTGGGCGAAATCTTTTGTGGTTTGTAGGAAATATTCAAAACAGGCAGTTCGACGTCGTTATCTGGTTGCAAATTTCCGGCCAACATGCGAATGAACGTCGTCTTACCGGTACCGTTTTCGCCCAACAAGACCAAGATTTCTGAATCACTGAAGTGACCTTCCTCTACAGCCAATGTAAAATTACCAAGTGTTTTACACATCGCAGGGTAAACATAGTGATTCATTCGTTTGATCTCCTCCTCCGTAGCTGACTCTGAAACCTTTTGCCGGAATTCAAAAAATAACAAGAAATCATCCAGACGAATATTTCATTTGGATTCTTTAATATGATAATTACCTTAAATGTAAGTGATTCTGTGCGGAAGCGCATGTTTTCTGTTGGCACGAAACCATCGAGGAATATATTTATACCTTCCCTTACGGAAAAAGGCATAGTAACAACTCCGTAACAGCCAGGAACACCATACAAACAACAGATGAAATCCGATAGATAGTCCAATACAGATAAATCATGTTCGACAACTATAATAAATCTAAGAGTAAAAGAGGAATTGTAATTGAATCATTATCTACATGAGTGAATTTGTTTTTTAAGAGCTTAAACACTAAAGCACGCAACCTACTTTGTGGGATGAAGTAAACTGCGCACCGTCAAAGCAGCATTCAAACGTTGCTTCACATCCAAATAAGACGATGGCTCATCGAACATAAAAATATCACCATCCTGAATGCATACCATTGCGATTGCGAAGCGCTGCAACTCTCCACCAGACAATTGCGCAATATCTCGATCCTTGATGTGTGAGAGGTCAAGCATTCTGCAGATTTTCTCTTGATTCTTACGCTCATCCTTTTTATCCAGAAGCGTTGCCACACTGCCGCGCACAGCCTTGGGAATTTGATCCACATATTGTGGTTTGACCAACGCTTTAAGGTTATCTTCCAAGATTTTCGTGAAATAGTTTTGCAGCTCGGAGCCACGGAAATGAGCAAGTATCTCCGTCCAATCTGGTGGATCCGTAAAATTACCCAAAGTTGGGCTTCTGCTTTCCAGCGAGAATTTTCAGCGCAGTCGACTTGCCAATACCATTTTGACCGACAAGTCCCAGCACCTCACCTGGTCGGGGAATCGGCAAGCGATGTAACTTGAATGAGTTCTTGCCATATCGATGTGTTGTGTGTTTTTCTAAATTGCTCGGAATATTGATAATAGTTATTGCTTCGAAGGGACATTTCTGAAAACGGAGAGTAAAATTATAACAAAACCAACAAAACAATGCGAGCACAAACGGACCTTCACGCAAATACCACACCCAATGCAGAGTTCTTCCGAGAGCATAGCGATCTTCGATGTAGGTCCAACCTCTATACACAGCTTACCCATACGAACAACAGGACAAGATTTCTTGCACTCCTGACGACAACGCTTTGGCTTACACTTGTCGCTGCTGACAATAGCAATACGCGTTTGTTTGTCGGTTTCCTCATACTCCTTTTTGCGCGACATGGTACTTGGTATGGCAGCCTGAAAAACACCAAACAAACCGTTCTTAAAACCTTAAAAAATCTCCCCTACAATTGATGGCGTGTCATTCAAAATAAAAGCCCAACTTGCTTACAAATGACAACGGGGCACTTTTTAAATGCACAAACACTGATTTCACGAGTGAAAGTATAACCTCAAAACGAAATTTTTTACGATTCAATTATGAACAATGAGTATCGTCGTGAGATCAATAGGAATAGCGCAGTACACATTCCTTTCTATCGAATGGATGATTTTTTATGTTGATAATTACCTCGAGCTTAGGATATTAAAATATTAAAGTGAACGCTCTCCGCGTGTCAACACAGACAATTTAAAAAGGAACGTCAGCGAGTCAAGTGATGCCAGCCTTCGGTTTGGAAACGTGCTGCCTCTTTTCCTAACCGTACGTCTCCATACGCAATTTTTCACATTGCCGCGTCAGACACAGGAACAAATGTTTTGAATGAAAGTAGGGAAAGACTTTCAAAGAAAAGAGACGATTGTGTGTTAAACGTTTCGGAACAATCTGTGCTTCTCATTCTTTTTCATACCTGGTTAAAAGTGGTAACATTGCAAAAGTGGAGAGCTGTCATACACATAAAGCGCGGTAGCCTAAATAAAGAGTGTCTTTTAAGAGCGTCCAGATCTTTGATAAAATACAAACAATGGTGTAGATTACCATAATATTTTTTCTATTCAATAGATAATTTGCTGCCATTTAATATTTGGAATTGATTTCGGCCATATGACCACCACGACAACGTGCTACATAGCGTAGTCTATAAGTACAATTTTCGACCACTTTTTCGAGCTTTTGAAGACGTAGTTATTAACAAATGTAACTGAACATTTCAAATGCAACTCCGCGCTAACCTCTGAGTTAAATGTTAACCCGGGTTTATTTTCGGGTTAAATGATCTTTTTTTTTATATGCGTTTCGACATTTGTAACCATGGGTTTCGCCGATAACCCTAATGCTATGTTCTCACTAGGCCGGGTTAGCACAGAGTTGCATTTGAATTTTTCAGTTACATTTACTAACACCGAATACAAAAACCGGGTAAAAATTTAATGTGACATTGACAGGAAGCTTTCACGTGCAGAAAATGAGTAGTGAAGGATGTAAGTATTTGGATATGTAAATTTTGATCACAAGTCGTAGAACTTTTTGTGATGCCGCTTTCACTATTAGCTAGAGCTGGAGAAATATCGATAGTTGCGACCGTCGATAGTCTCGATAACCGATAGTCTGAAATATCGATAGTACTATCGGAAGTTATATTTTAAAATTTAAACTAATTTCATTGGCAAATTGCTAGTGATTTCAATCAAGCATGTTTGAGCTGTTTAGCATTTAAATATCCACCATTTGAAAGTTTTAAATTTAAAAAATTAATGGTGGTCCTATAATAATTTAATAAAATACTGTGCATAAGAAGCCCTCATTTAATATCACGTCGTAATATACAAGAAGCCGAATTTTGAAAACCTTTCTTACTCAATTCTCCATACTTTGTAACCACCACTAATGCTAGGCAGTATTTTGGTGACTCTTTTCCCTTGGATATTGAAAAAAAAATCTCTTAATTTCTGTTTTCTTTAGGAAAGTGATCAGTAAAAATCCCTTGCAAACAATTGAAGTGATTTTTGATTAAAGGTAAAATCGAAAAATTTCATCAAAACGGAAAAAACCCCTCGTTCTGGCATCCGTACATAGAATAAAATGTTAGCATGACGCCTATAATTCTCATTTGGTTTGTAAAATGGGACAGTTAAGAGTAGGCTGCGCCTCGTTTTACAACATTTACCACTCGTGCGAAAAAAAGCTTCATTTCGACACTTGTATCGAGAAAATATCTATTACATATTTTTCAAAAAAAAATATAATTTATGTATACATATAAATATTTTCTGTTGCCCTACTCATGACATTTTTGTTCGCCTCGGAAGCCATTACTTGTGACATTGCCCATTTGCGACAAAAATGTTTACGTACATATCATATATAACAATAGTGGTATTCATGTAATAGCGCAAACCTCATAATTTTGCACCCTCATAAACCAACTGTCAAATTTTGTATGAAAATAATTTTACGCGTTCTGCACTACGATTAGATAGCGCAAAGCGAGTGTATAAAGCGCATAAACTCGTTGACTCGTTGTTTTGAGGTTTTTTAAAGATATTAAATTGAATATTTATTTAAAAATTTTCTTTTCTTGCTCAATTTCGGAATTTGTTTTGATTTTCCTCAAATTTCAGTATTGATTATAGTGGTATTCAAGCAGCAGTGCAAATCGCAGTGTGCAATATTTGCACTGCTTTTTTTGTACGCAATTTGACAAGTGCAAATATTGCACACAGCGTTTGCACTGTTGCTTGAATACCACTTATATGTTTTTTACAACTTTGCACGCAAGCTGCTTATGAGGTGTGCTCATGCAATATGTGAGATAAAAGTATTCAACTGTCAGTTTTGCATGCTTTGCGCTGTTACATGAACACCACTAATATATGTCACTCTCAGAGATATTGCGCGGGACGTTAGAAAGAGATGTTACTCGGCAGGCAAAAAAAGAGCGAGAGAGAAATACTTTTGGTGAGTACCTAAGTGAAAAATTCTCATTTTGGTGGGTACCCAAGACCGTGGTGGGTACTCAAAACCGTGCTGAAAAGAGCCAAAATGGAAACGGCTCCTGAGTGACATATATAGTTATATATGATATATAGTTATATATGTATGGTACTGACCATATATAACTATATATGTCACTTAGGAGCCGTTTCCATTTTGGTTCTTTTCACCACGGTCTTGAGTACCCACCATGGTCTTGGGTACCCACCAAAAAGAGCATTTTGTACTGAGGTACTCACCAAAAGTATTTCTCTCTCGCTCTTCTTTTGCCTGCCGAGTAACATCTCTTTCTAACTGGCGCGAAATGTCCCGCCCAAAATCTATGAGAGTGACATATATAGTAATATATGATTGTTATATATGGTACTGACCGACTCAAGCTTCTAGAGATTTTTACAAATATTTAAGGGATTCATGCAGCTTTGAAAATGCCTTTGTAACTTTTCCCATCGGAGATTTTCATATAAATTTTGACAGTTCAGTGGCAAATTCCTCATTTCGTAAAGTTTGCGAAGCTGAATGAATCCCTATATTGTATTGTATTACTAGAACATTAGAAAATATGCATTATACTTAGATTTAATTATCCGATTAATTAAAAAAAAAAAAACACTTCTCAATGCCCCATACGAGGTATATGCACAGTCTAAACTTGGACCTAAATAAACTTATAAAAAGAAAACCCTTTTAATGGTTCAAGTACGCAACGAAAACAAATCACCAACGGTTTCAATGCTATTGATGCCGCAAACGGCTGACTCTTAAAACTTAAAGCAAGAGTAATTGAGTCAACAAAGAGAATCTATCAACCACTAATTCTACGGAACGGAACGTTACGGAAGCGCTGTGTTTCGCTTGCGCTTAGGCGTTGCCATGGCTACTATTCGAATTTTTCGCTGACTTCAGAAACAAACATACATAAATGAGCAATGTCGTTTGAAAACAACACGGATTTATTGAAACTCGCATGCAAATAGTGTGCGAAACGGATTTAAGAGATGGATGATATACCGGATGTGGTATCCGCGCGCAGGTTCAGAGAGTTCGACAAACAGCAGAAGGAAGAACTCTATGAGACTTTGCTTAATTTGTCCGAAGCTATTAAGGATATACCAAAGAAGTCATTGCGAAAGACATTGGACGTAACGTTTGCAGTGCTCCAATACAAGGGCGAGCAGGTGAATAGTTTAAAACAGAAATTGGAACAACAACAACAAGCAGACAGTAAAGGTGAGCAGCTACAGTGAAGAGTGTATGTATGTAGATACAAAGTTACAGAAAAATTAACGTTTCATTTTGATTAGATGAAGAACAAGAGCGCCTTTTGGATGAGAATGAAAGGCTAAAGCGGATGCTAGATAAATTGGAAGACGAAAAAGATGAACTGAAGCAGAAAATAAAAGATGTAAGTTGCATTTGCTAGAGAAATCAATTTCTGATGGTTTATTACGAAAGTATATCTAAATTTATCGGATGGATGATTTGAATCGTTAATAGACTCGAGCAAGTTTTTTTTTCCCCCCGTTTCTCTTCCAGTTGACTGATGAACTGCTTACACAGCGAAAACGTTTGCAGGATACTCTGAATTCTGCAGATATAAGTGATAAGGACTCTTCGGATCCACTTTCGGAGCTGGACAAACAAGAGGAGCTTTTGCGTAATATCGCCCGGAAGAATAAGCATATAAAGCGTTTGCTGAAAGAAATCGAGGTTTATACGATGTTTAAAGACAGGAATTGATTTAAGTTTAATTAAGACACATTTTTTAAATGTTTTTATTTTTTTTTTTTTATTTAATTGATGACAGACACTGCAAGGACAAAACATAGAACAGTCAAAGTCGATAATTCAATTGGAAAAAGAACTACAGCATGAGATGACCACGAACATAGAACTGAAGAATGAGTTTGCCAATGCGAATGCCGAATGTAGCACCTTTAAAAACACAATCAATGAATTGAGCACGGAAATAGGACGTCTGGAAGGGAACATAACATACCTGGAAGAGGAACGCGAGAGTAGCGAGCGCGATCTGAAAGACTTTATAGAACGATTGGAAGTGAAGGCTCAATCGTGGAAGGGTTTACTTGAAGAAAAGGAAAACGAAGTGGCCAAGCTGCAAAAGAAACTGAAGGCTTGCGGTGGTAACGTATCCGCTGACATACAGCAAACGGACAACGGCGAAACAGATGTCGCAAATAACACCGAGTTTTCGAAAATCATGAATGTATGTTAAGTGATTCAGTGATCGAGCAATCGGATCAATGGATCTGCCCAACTTTAATTTAATATCCGTTCCATTTTAGACATTAGAGTTGCGCGATCGTCAGATTGAGCAACTGGAATTGAAACTGAAAAATATGGCCGAAGAAATGCTAGCAACGACACAATTGATGAACAAGCTCTCAAATGAACGTGAGGAATGATATGGACCCCAAGAAACCACGTGCATGTTGCAAGCTCATCGAAAAATCCCTTCAAGCAGCAAACAAGCGCTGCCGTGAAATCTCCGAAATGCTCGAACGGTCCGAAGAGGACAACGCTATTAAGTCCAAGCAGGCAATGCAAGCGCTTGGTGCTTTAGAAGCATACCAGCGCGGTGAAGACGGACTAACAAAAGCAATACGTAAGTGTTCGACACTCGAACAGAAAATCGCTTCACGGGACAAGCAAATCCGTTCTCTTGTCATGCAACTGAATTCGATGCACGAGATCGCCAATGAGAACAGTATACTTCGCAAGCGTCTGAATATACCCGACGATGTGGTCATATCCACAAAGAACCTGGCCGCAAAGGAGCGCAGTAAGGAGAAAATAATCGACAGACTAACATTGAAGCTCCGCGCTTCGGAGGAAATGCGTCTACAATTGAAACTAGAAAAGACTGAATTACGGTAAGCCATCCATCGAACAAAATAAGTTAAGGACAATTCAAAAAATTAAATCCAAATATGATATACACTTTTAAATTGCCAAAAAACAAAAAAAAAAAAAAAAAATTAAATACGAAATATCCATAAAATTAGACAGGAGTAGTATTTTCTGGTGTTTATTGGTAGGCTTTCGAGCAAACAAAGACTTTAGATATACATACATACCTCCATTTATATTCGCCATTGAGCTGAATTGAGCCAATGTAACTTAATGACATATGTTCCCTCATTTCAAGGAAGCAAATTTTGGAACTGCACAAAAGTTTTGATAGCCAAAAGGAAACACTAAAAACTCCAGAAACCTACAACAAGAGTTCAAATGGCGAGATTGGTGAATTGTCGGAAAGTCTGCCGGAAATGATTGACGAACAAGCACAAATAATGTGTCCCCATTGCCATTTTAAAGCGAAGGAAATTCACATAGAGGCGAGTTTCTATTTTAAACTTTAACCCGGTAGCGCCTGAATTAAAAAAAATTAATATAAAAAATTAAATGAAATATGAACTGGTTCAGGTATGGGGATGACAGAAAACGAACCATTTCAGTGATGCCATATGGCATCGCTAGGCGCTACCGGGTTTAAATATCTATCTATCTTACGTACGATCATTGTTAATATTTCGTCATTTCCGTAGAAATTCAATGATCTTACCGAGAAGCCGATATTTTTGGACCTACAGACCAAATATCAAGAAGTACTGGAAGAAAATGAAACACTTCGCTTTGGAATGCATGAAATTTTACAAAAGCTCCGGGAATATGATGGTGAGTATTGAATCTTTTCCACAATTGCGTATTCAATTGAAAAATTTAATTATTCTTTTAGCTTCCTCGGAACACATTACAATTGATTCGAATATATTGTGTCGCCTGCTTGCAGCGTTGCAATTGAATTCGTCGCCCCCACATACGCCAAAACGTTTAGAGCATGAGAAACAGTTGCTTGAGAAACTTGCGCTTCCAAATATACGCGATAGTGAAGATAGCATCGAAACGGATGAACTAACATCGATTGGGAGCATACGAGATGCAAGCTATTTGCGTAATCAAGAATTTAGCTTTGAGTACAAAGCACCTTCCTCCTCTATGAATACAACAATGCAGCCGATATTGGAGATTACACCTAAATCGCCTAGTCGTTCATCTCCTGTCGCTAAACTAGATGAGTCGCGCAGACAGCAGCAGCAGCAGCAGCAGCAGATCGATGAGTTAACTGTATACAAACAACGCTATGAGCAGCTGAAATCCGAAATGACTTCAACACGTTCGACTGTTGAATTAAATGAAAAAATCACGCTCCTGGAGATTGAGATAACAAAACTGCGCAGTGGCTTTAACTATATGCGCGAGGACTTCGATCAGCTTCTGACCAAATCCCAACAGAATGACCTGGAACATATAACAGAAACAACTGAATTGAATAAGGAAATTCATGTGAAAAATATTGAGATTTCTGAACTGAAAGAAAAGTACGAGCGGATGCTAACGCAATCGACACAAAGTTACAGCTCCGAACAGTATGAAGCATTGATGAAAACGAATGCTGCACTCCAAGCGCAAATTGCGTTCATAGTTCAGCGTATTCTTGCTGGTGAAATCGCTGCCGAGCTTAAAGTCCAGGAAATTTGTGCGGACTATGGCATCATAGAGGATAACCTGCAATTGAATTTTATAGCCGCAGCAGAATACGAACAGCAGAAGGTGAAAATTAAGGCGACTGAACAGCACGAATTGGAGCTGGAACGAAAGACAGCGCAATTGGAAGGACTTTTAAATATAGCCCACAGCCAGGTTTGTTACACATAAAATTCAAACAAAGTAGGCGGTTAAAAAAATATATAAGATCGTGAATATTTCATCTCAGATTCAGTCACAACAGCGATTGCTAAACGAGATCACAGATAACCATATCGATTTGAGACACTTAGTTGCCGATTTGCAAAGTCAAACGGAAGAGAAACATTTGTTGGCCAAGCTACAGCGAGAGCTCAATAGTGGTAAGTAGTAGAGTAAGGGCGGGTAATGTGGTATAGTAGCTTTTCTCTTTAACTAAACCTACAGGGTTAACGGAACTACGCTTAATAGCTTCAGGTTTTAATAGAACTATGAAAGCAAGACAGTTTTTTATTTTTGCAAGTCATGCTATAAATCAGTTGGGAAGAAACTGCGTGGAAGTGTGTTCGTGTTTTTTTTGAGCTCAACTAAAAACGGAATTTTTTAATTAAAAAAATTTTTTAAACTTCATGAAGCTTACATTTATGTTACAAGAAACTGTTTTCTTAAAGCAGGGTATAAATCGTAGTTTAAAAAAAATTAATACTTTCTTGAAAATCAGTGTTTCTTTGAATCAACACGAGTGCGGGTATTGTGGTATAGGCTACCGATAGTGGTGAAAACATAATATTAAATGATACAACAGGTGGGAATTTTCGATTTTCCACCAACAAAAGAAGCTGTGTGTAATTATGGCGATAAAGCCTATGGGGACGATGCAGTAATTATAGCATGGGTCACATGTCTGCAATGCGAGCTCGTTTGGGCTCATGAAAAATGTATTCCAAATCGCAGTGCCATTTTTCTTTGCAATTCTTGCAAATAATCTTTTATCTTTCTAAAAACATAAGTAAATAAATAAAACATAAACCACAACTTATTTATTAGAAGAAAAAAAATTATTTACAGGTGTTGTGGTATACTATACCACATTACCAGACCTGGTGTACCACATTACCCTCCAAATTTTGCAATTGCCGATATTCGAGTTTTTTTATATATTGATAAATATGTCAAAAACAAGGAGCCCCAACGCTTAAACAGTTAACGTAGTGTGTGCCTAACATTCATATTATATCAATAGTTCAATAGTATTTTAATCAGATAAAAATTGTAGTTGTTGGCGGCAAAAAACTATTAGGTATACCACATTACCCGCCCTTCCTCTAGTAGTCGTAAACATGCTGGGAGAGTTGCGGATAATAAAAATTATTATTATTTTTTTTTGTTTTTTTTTTTTAACTCAAAGCGAATGCCAAAATAGCGAACTTTACAACGGAAAACGATGAGCTCAATCAGCGTTGTAAAAATGTTGCAAAGGATTTGGATGAAGAACGCCAAAGAACAGCACAACTGCAGGCGAACTTCCGCAATGAGAGCAATACAAAGGAATTGAAAATAAAGTAAGCACATCTCATCTCAATTTGTCAATCACACTCATGATGGTTTCTAATAATTTTATAATCGTATCAATATTTTTTTAGATTCTTATTGCTCTCACTTTATACACTCAAAGAGAAATACACCAAATTCACACCATTGATATTCCTCACAAACTTCGTCTTCGCGTACACACGATTCACCAAGAAGATACAAGAATTCTCGTCAAATGGTTTTGAAGAAATCTTAAACGATAAATTGCAAGAAACATTAGATTCCAAGCTGACAGAAACTAAAACGCAAACAGACGATTCCTCCAATTTGATCAAGGTAAAAACAGTTCTCTTATGCATTCATTTGAAATTACCTACCTATATGATTTCCAAAAAAAAAAAAAAATTGTTTCACAGCTCGTTAAGGCCGAAACGCAGTGCAAGTTGTTGAAAGCACAGCTTGAGAGTTTAAAGTCACAATACGGGGCTCTGCAGGTGGAAATTAATGAGCAGAGAATACGCTATGCTACTGAAGCCGAACATTGGCGCACTGTTGAAGCGCTGTGCTCGAATCAAATGACAGCTTTAAAATTGCAGCATCAGGATGCCGCAACAAATACCGACATTCAAGACGACTCAATTCGTCGTGTTGAGCTGGCGAATATAGGTACGTCTCCTATTGCAACGCCGGTGAAAAATCATGTGCAAAAATCCAAAACATCGTCAATCGGCACACAAACCCCACGTAGTGATGGCAATGAAATGCGACCGCCGTTGACCAGTGGCGAAAATCTTTTGATTCCAGTCAGCAGTAAAACTACCACGGTCGAAGCTACAATCCAAACTATGGCCCCGAGCGTGGAATCACAAGGTGTACAGACAATGAAGTCGAAGCAGGATGCCTGCGTTATGGTTGTCATCGAAGATGAGTCACCCGCAATTGCAGTTCATGGGAATGTGGATGTCAAGAAAATTCAAGAAGAGTAAGAGTTAAAACATTGCCAAGCGATTTCAAATGAACTGAACTTTGAATTTGCCAATTTGCTAAAAACAGGCTATCGAGCGCTCATCAACACATTGAAGATTTGAAGCGGCAAATTGATTCCTGGAAGGCCAAATCAATCGCTACTCCAAGTCAACAGTGTGGAGGCATAATCGAGGTACTCAATTGAAATTGCCCTATGCTTTATATATTGGAATATTTATTAATTAAATTTTGTGCTCAAAACCAGAAAACTATTATGTCATTGAACACACTGTTGATGGACAAGGATAAGTCGATCAGTAAATATCAGGATTTATTGCAAAACGAAAGAGAGCACAATATGGCATTGGCAACTAAAAATAATTCGGAAATGGAAAATCTACGCAGCACAGTCACTAATTTGAATTTCAGTATCAACGCGAAAGATTTAGAGATTCTAGAGCTAAAAACAAAGTTGGAAGCATTGAGTATACGCCGGAATTCCAATGAAAAGTTGGACTTGGCTATTGCCGCAGATGAGAACAACGACAATAGTTTAACCGAGTTGAGTGATGATAAAATTGAAGAAATGTTCCAACAAGATGCCGTGCAGCCTGCCGTAACGGAAACGTCGTCGACAGAAGTAGTTTCAGCAAAGTTTTCCATTAACGAGATAACGTTGAGACAAAGCGAAACGAATATGCAAGCACAGCTGAAGGACTTGGATGAAAAACTCAAATACATGTACACGAACACTAAAATCAAAGAAGATGAAGTAGCCTTGCTCAGAGAAAAGTATTAAGCTTTTATAATCAGAGGATATAACTTTGAGTAAATAACATTTATTATTATTTTTTTTTTTAGGTTGAAACTCTGTCGGGAACGCGAGAAGACACTTGAGCAGACACAACCGGAAATGGAAAGAATGCGTTTGTTGCTTGAGGAGAAGGACAAGCAGATAAATGATTTGATGGACACATTGAAAAACTTCCATGTGAGATTCTTATTACAAAAGTACAGACGTTTTGAATGCCTTTCTCCCTCTCTATGTTCCTCTCTCTCTCTCTCTCTCTCTCGTCCTGCTCTCTCACACACACACACACTCTCTTCCTCTGCAGGAAGATCAGAAGAATTTCATGGAAGACAACTCTAGTTATTCAGATGCACAAATCTTAAAGTTAACGTCGGATTTGACGCGCGCAGAAGCTACAACCAAGATCTATCAGACGCAGGTCGAGGCTCTGCGACGTCAGCTCACGAACCTGACGCAACGCGAGAAGCAGGCGCGTGAGCAGAATCAGTCCTTAAGAAATCAGCTCATAAAACGTCCAGTAGTATCCATAAAAACCGAGCTGAACACCCGTGTCAGGACTGAGAACATGCAAAAACGCATTCAGTCCCTTGAACTTGAGTTGGAAGAAAGCCGTAGTCAAATCCAACGGCAGCAAGTTGTCATTGAAGCGAAACGTGCTAAGAGTGCCGTAGAGGTTGGACTATGGGAGAAACAAAAACGTTGGCAACAAAACGCCGAAAAACTAAAAGTTAAATTGGAAGAGACCGAATGTTCGTTGGAAAAGACACGTACGCTTCTGCAATCCAGTAGAAATACTATAGCACGCCTGGAAAAGGATAAGTATCTCTTGGAATCGAAATTAGGAAGAGGTAATTATATTGGCTATTAGTTTATGTATTAATTCCCATTGAATAAACATTCTTGTTTGCCAATTCAGCAATGCATGGAGGCGGAGGCTCGGCAGCTCAAAGTTCAAAATTCTGTCGTACGCCGCCTTCATTGCATCGTGGAGGCAGTAGTAATCCAATGAATGGAAAATACTCGCCGTCGGAGAGTCCAGAAACGTATACAGCTGGCAGCAGCGACTATAGTTCTCCTTCGCAGAGCGTTTGTGAAGGTGCTGGTAATAATAATAGCAGTAGTAACAATAGTAACCTTCATCACCATCACCATCATCATGGCACTTTGATTGAAGCGCTCAAAGCACGACTTGAGCTGCAGCAACGAAAAATACTTGCTATGGAACTAGAAGGAAAAGGTACGAACGCCCTGACTTGTGAGCTAGAGAAACTACAAGAAAAGCTCTCAGCCATTGAGGCGCAGAATATTCGATTGGAGGCCAAAAATCTTCAGCTGCAGTTGGATAATGATTTGTTGCGGCAAAACGATGCAACGGAGCGGCTGCAAAAACGCATAAAACACTTGGAAGAGTAAGTTCTATTGAAGGCCATGTAGAAATTCTAATATTTTTCTTTTTCTTTTTTTTTTTTTTAGTTATATCATTGCCCTCAAGGAGGAGTTGGCTCAAAGCGAAGCAAATCGCGTAGTTTGCAAGTGTGCCGGCATGAAGATGGGCACGCAGCCCGAACAAACTATACTGTCGCTGAGAAATCTTGTGGAAAAATTGCGTGCCGAAAATAAGTACCTAAAAGACGGCCGACGATCATGCGAGTCCAGAGTGAGTACAAGAATTATTCCAATTTGCTTATGATGTAAAAATAAATTAAACTTACAGGCATCCTTGGAAGCAATGCCTACGGATGTAAGCCGTTTGCAACAGATGTATTCCGACTCGTTGCAGAAAATTAATGCGCTTCAAGCGGAGTTAAATGCTAAGGCAAGAAGTTCGAGCACTGGAAGAGTAAGCAAAGTTTTTGTGATATACATTACGTCCAATTATTTTTATTTTTATATTTTTGTAAGCCCTTTGCAAATGATACTGCGATAAACGTCAGTCCAGAACTGAAGTATATAAAGGAACAGCTCGCGAAAAAGACGCAATTGCTCCAAAAAGCCAAGGTGTTGTTGACACGTGCCGCTGCAAAGGAAAAAGTACTGAAAGAGCAATTAGCATTGTGGAAGCGAAAGTGTTCAGAGTTACAAAACGTGCCTGTTATCGAGGAAATAAGTGAATGAGCATGGGAAAGAATCGAGTGCCTAACTTAAATGAATTTATCATGAACATATGGAGTACAAGTTCTTGTTTCATTATATATTGTATTAGATTCGTATTATTCAACATGTGTTGCTTTCATGTTGTTTGGTAACGAACCAATTATATATTCAATATTCTTATGCCGAAATAATGCCTGCATAAAAATAGATAGTGAATAATTTAAATGATTTCATGGATTTCGAGAAAGAATGTATTATAGTTGACTTACTAGAAAATCAGAAGTCAAATTATTTATTTACCAATTTAAATATCAATTCATGCTTATCTCATTCATGTCGTATTTCAATTGAATTGTTATTGTATTGGGTGTGGTGGGATCCGATACTGAAAGCTCTTGACCATCTTTGAGTCCTAACTCGCCAAGAGACATTGTTAAATTCGCACGCGTACGTTCCTCAATGCTCTTAATATTCGACATGTAAAGCGTTTTATTTGAACCGCCGATGAATGTTGTCACGCCTGCAGAGCATATATAGAACCATATTACATCAAAAATTCAATTAGACCAGATCAAGTAGTATAGAACGGTATAGTGATGCTGAGAATTTATGAATAGAAAAACGTCCAGCCTATGGATATTTGTGCACGATCATGTGAAAGACATAATGCTGCTTCAACAGCACCATTCATTTAAATGAACTATTGCACTAGTTTTGATAAAATTTCAATTGAAAATACCGCAATAGATCACGCGATATATTATTCATGATAGGATATGGATAAAAAGATATCTAAGATAAAACCTCTATCTCTATATTTATACTCCTTGATCGGAAGTTAAGTATATGAATTGATTTATACGCACTTGGATTTTTCATTTGAAAGCGTTGATTTTCCCGAAGAATTTTGATGAGATCATCGAGCGTTGTCGTATTGGGATCAGTTATTTGCACAATATGCGATTTTTGACTGCATGCAATGCAATCGTCTGATTTTTCAGCCTGGTAAGTATATGTATAGATGGCATCTACATCGTTGAAATTCATATAATTCGACATACTCTCGTAGCAACTCGTAGCGATCTTAAAGACCTGTAAAATTATGAAAGATCATTTCATTTATACGTCAATTGGAAAGTTTAATTGGAATTGTACCTCCGTAGCGCAAACAGCAGCTATTACAGCATTGGTACTCGCAACCGCGGGAATGATATTTTTGAGTACGCCTTGTACAAGTCTGGAGATAGAATAATATTAGTATGATCGAAATGGTTACGCCAATCTGGTCCATCTTCTGTTTACCTATAGGTAATACCCGGTATATTGAATTGCGTCGAACGCTCCAAGGCTCGTTCATACACCCAAGTTACATGTTGTGGTTCGTCCCCATCTAGAGTTGTATTGAACGGGTTCTCTTTATCCCATTGTATAATTTTAACATACTCGATGCAGTGCTCCGGCAAGCGCGGCGTATTGGCTATTGTACAAAGCGGGTAAGTAATTTGTGGAGGATACAAATCGAGTGTGCATTCGACACAAGCATTCATTCCCGGCAATATAACTCGCGCATTTCCTTTGAAACCCTCAGTACCACCGTCGATTAATGGTATGATAGATGACGGATCCAACTGTCCATCTTCGCTGTAATCCAATATTGAAATGAGCATTCCATTAATCCATCTTCTCGCTTGAATCGAATCAAGACCGCAGACGATTATATGGAATTGCTTATAGAAGTTCTCATCGAAGTCTTGTATCATTTTAAAGTGCGGGGTCACACAGCACGTGGGAACTCGGGAATTTATGAAATTCGCTGCACATACAGCCTTCGATGAACCGATGTCTTTTCTACGAAACAGAAACTGTCGATTCAAATTGGATAAATCAACAGTGTCCATATCAATGACATGTAAATTACCAAATCCCATCATGGCAAGATCTTTGAGTAATTCACATCCGAGACCACCAGCACCTAGAAGTTCACAAAAAAAAAAATAAACTACAGCATTATATATACAATCAAAGAACGATATCCGATATTAATACCGATGACGAGGACTTTGCAAGTTGTCTGCAGAAATTCCAAGTTTTCTGTGCTTGATGTAAAATCAGTCCGGCAATATGGACCTTCACGTTCCAATATATTTCTCAAGGCAGACCATCGTTTACTGTTCAAAATAACTGATGGCGTTGGCGAAACACCGCCACTATCGCTTCCTGAAGCCATAGGATCGGAAAAATGTATATTATTTCGTATTATAGAAGATATTGCGTCCTTTGGATGTCAGCCCTTCTGCCGCCTCTTTTACATGAACTTAGAAACATCTGTTTTGCTTGTCAACATATCGTGCCAGTGTTGCCGAAAAATGTTACACATGGTGTACAAAATTCGTATGTTTCCCAAATATTCGTACATAGATTTTTTTCAATTACGCTTAGTGTCCACTTCAATCAAAATTTTTTGGAGACTTTTACTTATATTTTGTTTTGATGTCACTATCGATAGTTTCGAAGTTTTGAAAATGGATTCAAGTGACGAAAATATTTTAGCCACAGCATAATATGTAAAGAATAAAAAGAGGCAACCATTTCAGCTGCATATAAGAATTTCGGTAAATTTCCATTGAATTTGAGTACAAAAATTATAAAAAATATTCAACCTACCCAAATGCTTTTGAAGCGCCTCACATGCGTCCACATGCTTCCATAAACGAAAAATAATACTTTTTTAAGTCTCCAAAATACTCAAGCGTGCCCAGTCGGAATTGGCTTGATGTACACAAGTCTCACGAGCCGATTATCGTGTACGGAAAGACAAAGATAAAAGTGGTATTCAAGCAGGCTCGGAAATAGCTACGTGCAAATTTTGCGCGGACAAAATTTTATACAATTGCTTGAACGACCCTTATGCAAAGCGTATGTAAAAATTTTGCAAAAACAGCTGGTTTCAATGCTAGGTAGTCTAATTTTTGCCTAGGTTAATCTAAGACCAAGCCCACTAAAAGACTTTTCGTAGATTATGTTAATGTAGATGATGAAGAAAGAAGAAGCTTTTGTGTTGAGTCTCCTTCGATTTCCATGAATTGTGCGTGTAGGAGAAATATTTTCCAAGCCGTCCATTGGCTGCACCTCTAATCGACTTGGTGTAAGCTCAACAATATATTGTTATTATCGACTATGTGATTATTTTCCCTTTCCCGGGGAATTCAATTCCCCAACTGATGTGATTTCACTTTCTCTAGATTGAGGAGGAATTTGAATTACCTCATGATCTAACTGGCGATATGCATTCTCTATTAAAGTAATTCAATTTCCCTCTCAATCTAGGAAAAAGGGGAATTAATCACTTCAATTTCGACATTGAATTACCTTTCCCGCGAAAGGGATACCAATCACATACCCGTATAATAGAAAATGGCGTGTATACACATACTTACATAATTTTGCGGATATTGTGTTCCTCGGCTTGCCTGTCAATAAAATTCTTACTTGATGTCCCAGCAGGAAAAGTCACCCTGACCGGATCGATGAAGTCAGGGTGACTTTGGAAGCTCCAAAATTGGCCGAAGCTGCAGCTATAGTTCTATATGGTGTAATGTTTGTGCACAAACCATATATAACTACTTATATACAGTCGAACTTCCGTATAGTGAAGTTCTCCCTACAATGAAATAATTTCAAACGCACAGCTTTTTCGTTCCACTTTCAGTGTACGTAATAATAATTTCTGTAAAATGAAATTTCTATATAATGAAGTAATTTTCTGGTCCCGTGTGACTTCATTATAAGGAAGTTCGACTGTACATATGTCACTCAGGAGCCGTTTCGATTTTGGCTCTTTTCAGCACGGTTTTGAGTACCCACCACGGTCTTGGGTACCCACCAAAATCAGCATTTTTCACTTAGGTACTCACCAAAAGTATTTCTCTCTCGTTCTTTTTTGTCTGGCGAGCAACCTCTCGTTCTAACTGGCGCGAAACTTCCCGCGCAATATCTATGAGAGTGACATACCTATATGGTTATATGTGGCACAAACTGAAAGTGACATCCCGGTTGACTTTATCACCCTAGGCAGTGCGATAACGCAAAAGCCAGAGAGCTACACACATGCTCTCTTCTCTCTTAACGATTATTTTGTCACTCTTTCCTAACCCTTCAGTTTGGCTCACCCATGAGAGACTAGTTACCAGTAACCAACACCGGTTACCGGCCACATTACTGGCAATTCATTGCACTCATGAATTTAACATGGGCATATCATTGGCGGTAATGATTTGCTTACTTATGGATTACCATTCATGCAATAATTCATGGTTATTGTTCACTGTGTGCGCGCATGCTTCAAAAGGAATTCCTTTTGCATTAGCTAATTTTTTTTTTTATTGTTTTGTTTACTTCTATGGCAAAAAAATTGTAGACAGATTGATGTTTAACTGTTTAATCATCTCCATCGGTGTGACAAAATCGTGTATTTTTGGAACGGTAATATGTTAACTAGAGTGATTTTTAACGTCAAAATGCAAAGACAAATATTCTCCAATCCTCTAAATCGATTTTTTCAACTCTTACCTAACCTATCCAACCAGAGAAATTACCTACCTGCTTTGGTAGGTAAAAGCCAAATAGTGGCAATTCACTGCACTCATGAATTTAACATGGGCATGTCATTGGCGGTAATGATTTGCTTACTCTATAGATTACCTTTCACAAGTTAATTCATGGGTTATTGCTCATATCGATGTAGTGGCCACAACTCACCAAAAGGAGTATTTCTGCTTTTTATGAAAAAAAATTTCTTTTTAATTGTTTTGTTTATTGATTTGCTTTCTTGCGTTTGATTTTTCAAATAATTTTACTTTTCTTAATTCTTTTTTAATTTTCTCGCCTCGGCTGAACTTCGAACCGCTGATCTTTGGCTTGGTAGGTAAGTCAGCGTCTTAACCCATTACGCTAAACATGCAAATTTAATGTGCTCTTCAAAACGGAAACTTGAGTTCTTGGTTGCTCAAGTTTTTGTGAAACGCGCGTTTAGTAAGATTTTTTTTTTTTTTTAAGTGGCTGCCACTTAGGCCGTTAATCGGCCCATTGTGATACCACGAGGGGTTTTCTTGTGTTTGTGAGAGTGTATGTCTTATTATGAAAAGTGCTCCTAACATGCGATTTTTTGAAAAACCAGTGCTAGACTTGGAACATTACATTCCGTTTCGCCTGTGCCGGGAATCGAACCTCGGACCCTGGGATCAAGAGCATAGCACGCATCCCCTACGCTATCCCAGAGCCACAAAAGAATACTTACAAAAGGAAAAAAAAAATTTTTTATTTCAAAAATAACTATTAAAAAAATAAATGAAAATATGAACATAAAAAAACCTTGAAAAAAAATTTTTTCTCATCCGAGCCAGGGATCGAACCCCGACCCGCGCGGCTGCTGAGCGAGAGTCTTAAGCAGCAAGTGTACATTATTCACTACAAAATAAGGCAAATGAATTGAATTTTCATTACCTGCTGCATTACATCTGCTATATGGATTCACTAGTTATCTTCAATCCATGAATTCATTAATGAAAAAAAAGACTAATTGTGATTGTTCGTACTGAAGGGAAGTGCAGGATACACTCTCTTTGTTTTCTCTTTCCACGGGAGTCTTGAAATCACGTGATCTAAATATCCTATTTAAGTTTAAGTAGCCAATGAGGTCGAAGCACATGAATAGCGTCCTTCCAGTATCATATTGTTACCCAAGGAGTCATGCGTGACAGTGTCACTTATCACTTTGGGATTGCACATATGTATGTATATGTGTACAACTTCCTCTAACGCATGAATGTGCAAATTACAACCCTGCTGGAAATGTCAATAGTGAATCTATACTCTTTCTCTACTGACTGCGTCAACAGTACTACTGACCAGTTATATCCGTCGCAATGCTTTGCGCTATAGACATTTTACATTGAGTTGTCATTGCATGTCTACATGTAGACCAAGGAACTAATGACGATCTATTGACGAACTATTGACGTCGGTACTACTATGTAGACAAAAGGAGTACTCTTTCGCTTTATAAGGAGACACGTTGTTGACATGGTCAATAAAGATGAACTATACCTCTTGACAGTACAGTTACTCTAATGACACCGCCTATAAATACTGTTGACGTTGGAACTACTTCTCTTGTCTATATTGACGTCAATATAGACATGGGGCCATATGGCGACAGGCTTCCTGCAGGGAAATGACAAATTCGTGCAGTGAAAATGTTTAATGTTATTGCATTGAATTAAAAGAAATTGCAGAATTTTTTTTTCGTTGCGCTTGCAAACAATTTTTGATGTATATTTACACTAAGTGGATTCAATTACAATAGATTTGAATTTTGTGTTCATTTAAAGAGTGAAACGAGATGACATTTTTTTTGTTTGTTTGTTTGTTTGTTTGATTCAATTACAGTAGGCGTAATGAAATATACTCAGTGAAAAATGCATTTCATGTATTTCTGTATGCAGGTATGTGTCTTAAATGTTAAAATGTGCTCTAAACATTCGCTTCTGTTTTCATTTAATTTCATTTAATTTCATTTAAATTTTTAACACCAATTAATGAAAACTTTTCTTAAAACTAAACATCGAGAGTGAGAGAAATTCAACTGTCAACTATATTTTTTCAATTAATTTATGCAATGTTATTTTGAAGCATTTGAATAAGGTAATGACATTGTGCATTTAGTGCATGTAAATATTGTGCAAAGGTGCATAACACAGTGAAACAACGACAACATCTAATTTTCTTTTATATTCGTATGTATATATATGTAGATATATTTGTTTGTTTATGTAATTTGTAAGCTTTTATTTATCGTGCAACATTTTTCATTTCAATATGATCGAATTATACATACATATGTATGTATGCATACATACATAAATACGGAATATAATCGATATACACCGTATATATGTATGTACATATAAAAGCGTTCAATTGAAGTTTATTGCCGAAAACGCTTACGAAAATCAATTGTATTTTTCCACTTAAATAATATTACATTATTTAATATTTAATTCTGCTTAATTTATTAATTCTCATTTAGCAATCCGTTAAATTTTTTTTTTTTTTATGTGTTTGATTAACTAAATTTTCAGCTAGAATCTTGAAAGCTGACTACGCTCTGGTTATTTATTGTCAGTCACAGCATACATCGCGTCCGATCGATATTATCGAATCAGAGCTTCAAATGACGTCAGTAACGCTCCGAATGTCCGAACGCTTGAAGTCACTTAACATTTAGATGTATAAGTGTGCCTATGTAATGTATATATTCTTATCAACATACATATATATTTTGCGAATATATATCTTTCTTATTGTCATCTATAGGCAGACACCTAAGCTACACACTTTCACATGCACATATACATATATTTATATATATGCATATGTAGATATATGTATATATATTTATATGTAGACATATGAATGTATATATGCGTGCCTTTGAAACTCTTACACATAGAACTCTAATTATATGAGCTCAATTGCTCTAGTATATTTTTTGCATTGAATGAAACATGTCTTCCAGCTATGTATATGACATAGTTCATATTTCATATTATCTTTATTTATTATTATTTATTATTATTATTATTTTTTTTTTTCTTTTAAAAATATGTCTTCCAATTCGTTATTCAAAACATGCAAAGATGTTTTTGTTTGCTTCCAAAGTTTTTGATTTTCGCTTTCTATTTTCGAGAAAATACTGTCATACAAAACGTTGCAATGATTATTTTTCATTTTCTAAACTTACTAAACAATATAATAAAAATATGTAATTGCGTTAGGTATAAGTTTCAAATTGACATGAATTTGGCTGGAACAAAATTTTGTGAAACGAGAAAAACTTCCGCTTCTGACAATCCTTTTTCCAGTGAAAATACCGCTATGCAAACGGACACGTTTTACAACATCTTGTGCGCATATATTCGGGAGGGGTCCGCAAAGACGAGTGTATCTATCCAATGGTTCGTTGCCTACATCGGAAATCTTTCAAACGTTGAAAAACAAAAAAAAAATTTCAAAAAAAAAAAAACAATCGATAACGCAGATTCAAATTCGGAAAAAAAAACTTTGGACTGAATAGGCAAAACTTCTTGAATGGAAAAAATTTCGTCCATATTGAGAAAGATTTTGATTTTCTAAACTAGGCAAAAAATTTATCTCTTTTTATATATGTATGTAAGTAGATATATAGATATCAATTTAAGCAACAAGTATTGTTGTTTTTAAATCGAAATTTTTCATCTTGTAAATATGCTCCTACAAGCCTATATACTTATGTATCTATGCAAACATTCAATGTGCTTTGTATATACATGTGTATGTTAAAACGACAAACATTTTGAGAGAATTGAATTTTGATAATTGATTTTGTTAATGCCACAAGAATCATAGCAAGTTCTTTGGGATAATCTTTTTTTTTTGTTTTTTTGTTTTTTGAATAATTGATTCCTTTGCACTTCACAATTAAAATTAATGTTTTTCTTTAAGTTTTCTGCTTTTTTGCTTTCTTTTTTTATTGATTTATTTGTTTTTTTTTTTTTTTTTAGTTTTATTTTTAATTTATTAATTTACTGTTCAACTTCTAGTATATAAGATATGTTTGTAGCACGTATGGTAAGAATACATTTGTCTACACTAGGTTATATAACCGTGGCGAATCGTTTCGATTACTGTGTTCAGACTGTTCACGATCGATCCGCGCACGATTTGGAAGCCCATAGTGATTATGTTGCTCGATTTATTACTTTTACACCTACATATGTTCATTTATTTATGAATGTATGCATGATTTTTTGCATTTCTCTAAACAAGTTGATTGAAATTTTATCCACAAGATTCGCATTGCCGAGCTAAAGTCATAAGGTACGCTCCTTAAAAAAAAAAAAAAAAAAAAAAAAAAATATAATAAAATAAAAAAATGTCGCCGAAGACTATTGGAACAGCTGACAACTAAACTATCATAACAATCGGTATAACTGTCATCTAATTAAATTTATTATACTTCATCAGTAAATGAAATAATTATGGTCAACGAAAAAATACCACTGTTGCAATGAACATAGCGGAAAAATGCCAAGAAAGGCTCAAACAACGAAGTATGTATATTGAAATTTAATGAAAATATTCTCGATTCCCAAATGATATGACATGTTTTAAGGTCTTTTCAATTTTATAGCAAATTCTGTCAATATCGGAAATCCTGCGTTGATCCGATATCGAACCGCTTGATACTTGATATTCTTCAAATAAACGGAAAAGCGAAAGGCTTTAAAAGCGCTCGGGAATGCGAAACTTTCTAAAGAATTAACTGATCGAACTGTGGGTGGAAGTATTTAATTACAGAAAGAAAAAAAAATTTTTTTTTTTTTGACTGTTCGTCTATATTGCTTTTGTTGGGCCATCCAAGACGATGTCTCCTCAGGATTTCACGTGTAAATATATGAATGACTTTGATTGTGACTATTGCTTTTGTTACATTGATTATTTTGTTGGTTTGAACTTAAATGTTATTCTTGAGATCTATACGTATCATTTGCACTCTAATGCTTGTTTTTTTCTTGTACATTCGTGTATACATACATGTATGCATGTATCCACACGTTACACTGATATCGATGAACGATTTAGAGTTTTCTTTCTTTATTATTTTTTTGTTGTTGTCAGTTTTACGAATTCAATTTTCGAATGCTCTCATGTTTGAAATTAATTACAAATTAATTGATGCGCATAGGGAATTTTTTTTGTTTGTTTTTTGTTTAATTATATTTTATATAAGTCCTCTCATTTCACAGTTTTTCAACTTTCATTTCATTCGATATTCATTTCTTTTTAATATTTTTTATTGCATTTATTGTTTTTGAAATACATATATAAGTATATATTAATGTATATTTTATTTATTTTATTCTTCATTTCATTTTTGCTACGTATCCGATCTTGCAGTCATGCAAATCGTTTCGATTTATTTCAAATCGGCTTTAAACAATCGAGATACATACCGACGTATGTATTTAAATACTATCGCAAGGGTTGGGTGCTGAAAACTCGCCTCCCCCAAATGGGGATATTCTTTAATAATTTTTGATGAAATTTCGTCATTCACCAAAGACATGGAAATGACTATGTGGCCTTACTCCGATTAATTCCTATCGAGATCTAACATCGACCTTCTACGACATGTAATAGCTTGGGATGAAAATAATCATTTTTATTGATTTTTCAAGCCCTGATCAAATATATCTAGACTATTCAGACTTCGAATCATCGCGTTCTCCGTAATAAGTACGTTATACAGGATGTCATTTACATGGAATAAGGTTATGCGATTTAAGGCGCAAAATTTAGATCTGCAAGGCTACAAGTCACGCATTTCCTATCTGGGTGGCTTATTGACACCGTCGATTGAACATTTTCGCGAGCATTTAAAGCGATTTTTAAAGCCGACTTGGTTTTTTGTTTTCTTATCTATACGTATGTATATTAGTATGTACAAATAATAAGTAGTACATTAAATAGACATGCTTGCAATCACAAGTATGTGTGTGTATATATAATTGTGTATGAAACTTCATACGCATAAGTAAGTGAGTATATATGTATGTATGTATATGTATGTTTGCTAAAATAATATATCTCTAAGCAAGTACTCAAAGATAAAGTGATATGTCGCTGTTAACAAGAAGAAATACAATAATAATAATAACGATATTTTCGAAATTACGCAGCAAGATCGCATCCTAAAGGTCCATGCCGTGCGAGAATTCTTTGCAGGTTGCAATTCACGCAATTCATCTTCGATTCGGTGAGCTTTTCGCTGAACTCGATCCTCTCGGTCATAGCGGCTGCATAGCGCGGTCGATTAAACGTTTATAAATTATAATTGTAAGAGGAAATTAAATTGTTGCAATATATTTAAGGAAAAATGGCGACAAATCACAATTGCACAAAGACCCGCCGTCACCAGTTTTGCATAATGTTGCACACAAGTTGGTAAAATTTGGAGTTGTGGTAGTGGTCGATTGGGCGGTGTTCGTCCATTTTCGAACGGATTTGGTTGAACGAATGATCTGATTGTGGCTGGCGGCATTCGAAGACTTCTGCTTTTCGCATACATGGCAACCTTGGATGTCTGCGCCCATGTGCTGACAAAAGCTTTTGCAGACGATGTCGTAAATTTGTTCCTTCGTTTTGCCAGAAAAATGGGAAGCATCAACGCTGCAACCGCACGTCCTTGCACCTGAGCACAAAAAAAAAAAAAAAAAAAAAAAATTAATCACAATTTAATTTAATTTAATTTTGTTTAATTTAATCTATATATCTCTACTTTATCGACCATTTTCGATTTTTATCATTTAAGTGAAAACAAGTAAGGATTATTATATTCGGGCGGCCTGAAAATCAAATACCCGATACAGACAAACATGTTTAAATAATTTTTAAAATACGCCCAAAAAACAGGACCATTAAGAAAGAATATTCTAGAGATTTTTAAGGCTATAAGGGGCTCCACATACCGATTTTTCCTCAATTTTTTTTTTTTATGAAAACCGCCCCTTTGCCATGCCCACTTTTCAAAAATTTTTCAATTCTAATCGGAGGCTTATACATATATGCTCAAATTCTAAATTACATTGAAATATTTCGAAAAAGTCCGATTTTTTTGGCAGTTTTCGGATTTTTGTGAGTGATCCTAGTACTGGAGGTACCCTTAAAAATGGTCCGATCGGGTTCTCGAACTTGTTTTTACTCATATCCCCATGAGTAATTACATACGTCAAGATAGGTCAACTCCTTCGATAAGAAAACTTTATACAGACAGACGGTGATAATTTCTCTATACATACATACATATTTTATGGTCTATCTCGGCTGGTTCCGACCCAGTAGAAAATGTCCCGCGGATGTCCTCGTGAAAATGGGAGCCGCACCACCTGCCTTCGTGGAGGATGCGCACGGTGATATGTCTACACGAATGTCACAACGCTTCACGTCGGATGAGTTCATTCGCATGGCAGCTGGAAAGTCCACAGGACGCGTTGCATGACATGTTCATCGAGACGGAGCCGGTACGAATGATCATTTCGCTCCGTCTCGATGACGCTGTCCTGCTGAGCATTTCACTTGGCCGTCCGCTCTGAAAGGCGCGAGGACTTGTTCCGCGCCGACACAATTTTCTGCTGGGGAGTGTTACACACAACCATATAAACGCAATATATACCCTCGACACAGAGTCGGATATAAAAGTTTAAAGAAAAAATTATTCCCGTTAGAGCCATCAATGAATTTCAATAACTGCCTGGCATGACATCCCCAGCACATGTCTGTCTTTTGTTATCGATCATTTCAAGAACCGATAATTCAACCATCTATAAATTCAATTATCGATAATTTTAATAATCGATAAATTTCATAATCGAAAGCGGACATTTGTAGGAATCACATTAGGGGAGTTTTGAAGCCTTTCCTACTCAATTTTAAGGAATCTATCCGTACTTTGTAACCATAACATACACAATTTAGCATGGTGCCTATAATTCTCATTTGGTATATAAAATAGGACACATAAGACTCGCCGAGTTTCTGTAAAATTTTCACGTCGTGAGGTGGCAAGGAGAGGTGTAAGTTTGTCTTGTTTATGGGTTTTATCTTGTTAGAGCTAGAGGTCCATCGATGACTTATGTAATCGATAATTCTAGTAATCGGTAGCTATAATAATCGATCATTTTAATAATCCATAATTCTAATAATCAATAATTTTAATAATCAATAACACTGTGATAGCTTTTTTCAAAAATTTAGAAAGACAAGACGGAATTCAACGATTTCCCCCTATTTCGGGGACGGGGAATCGAACTGGATCATTAGTTTTTTGATTTATCGGTACACCTTCATAGAAATAGTAAAAAGAAAAAATTTTTTTTACAACTTTTTGGCCCATATCTATGTATCATAGTATGGGCACAACGAACTAAATATTTATTGCAATAAAATTTTCACTACCACTAATAGTTTAGGAGACGGTTGATCAGAATGCGAACTTATACGTCCAAGTGAACGAAAACGAATTTGAACATAAAAAGTAACTGTTTTTCAACTGTTCATTTGACTGCATTTTTCAGTGCATTTAACGCGGAATACAGTTTATTTGACCACTCTTACTTTAACTGTTCTAAGTAGTTGATTTAACTGTTGTTATTTCTCTCGGTGTATATGCACTACAGCTGATGTGTGGTCTGGTGGTAAAAAGTCTTTTTTCGGGTACACTTGCCACTGGTTGGACGGTGAGACCTTAGAAAGAAAGTCTGCTGCATTGGGATGTCGAAGGCTCAAAGGAACTCACACCTTTTGACAGAATAACGGATATTATTTGCGAAATAAACACTTCAGTTGCCACACAGTAAAAACTATAGGTTTAAAATTAAAACCAATCGGTATAAAAATAAATCTTTTTTAGTATTAAATTTGAATTTCAATACCAAAAAGTTTTATTTTAATACCTTTTGGTTTTAAAAGATCTCAAAAACGAACAAAATTCTCAAATTGTCAAATTGTTCTCGCGATTACATAGCTTTCGCACAAACATACGAGGCGTCTATAGTTCGATTTTATCGAACGTTGATTTAATAAATCTAGTACGCGCGAATAATATCGCTTGTTAGCGTAGGGGAAGCGTTTTTGCTTAGCATTCTGAACGGTCCGAGTTCGAATCCTGTCGCAGGCGAAAGAAATTGTGGAAAAATATTGGGGCTTGGAAAAAGGTAAAGTAAATTTTGAACTTGGAAAAAGGATAAATTGATGTACTCGGGAAGGAGAAGACAAACATAGTAGTTGCCAGCGATAAAGTTGAAGTATCTCGACTCCCTTCAAAAATGTGTGTCTGTCCGTCATGTTGTTTCAAGAATTCCTATGAGAGGTTCTTCTGCTGGAATCTCTTTTTTTTTTTTGTCATAAAAAGATTGGTTGCAAGCTTTTTATTCCTCTTAAATTTTTATTCTAATTTATAATTATTACCTACTTATTCCTCAAAAAAAAAAAAAATATAAAAAAAATAAAAACATAAAAATAAAAAAAAAAAATAAAAAAATGACGCTCGCCTGACCGGGGATTGAACTCGCCGACATCAGATTGTGAGGCAATATCTCTCATTTCTTTTCGCTCTACACATAAATTTTTTTTATGCAATTCGACATCATAATAGGCCTATTATGATGTCGATTTTAAAATCATAATGAAGCATATTATGACACTAGTTTTGAGAAAGTATAAAAAATTGTTTATACAAACAAAAAGCATGGCATACTACATGGTTTTTTAAGAATGAATTTCAAGGCGTGCAATAATAAATTTCAAAACGCACGCATTTCAAAAAATACAAGGCAAGGCGTGCAATAATAAATTTCAAAATGCACGCATTTCAAAAAATACAAGGCAAAAATAAGCAGAGCATACTACGAAGTTGTATAATAAAGAATTTCAAATTATGAATCTGTCAAATCAAAATAAAAAATTTCTTCACAATAACAAACAAACAAAAAACACGCTTTCTTAAATTTAGGTTAAAATCCAATTTGAAATCTTATTGCATAAAATATTGTTCGGCACTCGTGTCGAAACTCAGCTTTTTTCGCACTCGTGGTATTGTAAAACTCGGCTGCGCCTCGTTTTACAACATTTACCACTCGTGCAAAAAAAAGCTTTATTTCGACACTTGTATCGAAAATATCTATTATTATTCATACGAAAAATGCTCAATTTTTTCTCTCTCTTTATTTAAACCAAAAAGCTTTTAATTTAATTCCTTTTTGGCATTGTTATATATAAAAACCAAAATGGTACTAAATTTAAACTTTAGTTTTTACTGTGCACTTGAAAAAATTGTGTATACCATAACAGACAGCGGGTCAAACTTTGTAAAAGCTTTCAAGGAAATTGGTATGTCCCTAAGTATCGACGACGAAGACGAATGGCCAGGTAATTTGGAATTTCTTTGTGTGACTCCAAGGTTGTCAAAACATTTTTGGTGTGGAAGCCATACCTTAAATCTTCTGGCAACCAAAGATTATATGACAGTTCTTAGTTCGTCAAATCCGGAAACCCAGCAGATACACAGAGCGTGTTTTAACCAGTAATTCATAATAATATAGAGATCATATATGGGGTAAAACTTTTGTCTAATATTTTTAAGATGTTCACAAATTTGGAACAAGTGGCACAGAGACCCAAGTCCGCAGATGCATTCGCCGTCTTACAGCTTTTACACCCTGTTTACAGACACCGAACGTCTGTGAAAATTCTAGCAGAAGTCGAAATTGAATGAATTGTGCTTCCGCTTGGGTGTCCCGACCTTTGAGAGAGAGAGACTGAAATTGAATACTTGGAGGAATACTTACAGTTAATGAAGCCTATTGCAGAAGCAATCCATTTTTTTTGCAAAGCGAAAAAAATATGTATTTTGGATAGTTTGTTCCAGCTTTGGTATCGATCAAAATAAAAATGCAGCGGGTGGAACAAGCGAAGCTTAAATTTCTTGACTCAATTTGTCGGGAAAGGCAGAAATCTTTGATCAAATGATTTGAGAAATACTTTCGCATAGAAGATGATGCTTGGGATGCAGTTATTGCGGCCATTGCTATTCCCAAAGTTAAGTTGCGGTTCGTAAAAACTTTATTGGAAACCGCAAGGGCCCATTCAGAAGAAGTCGTGAAACAAAAGTTTCACCAATACGCACAGGAATACATGTCTGGAATTACATATTGAAGAAACAATCCAGAGCGAAACGTCAACTTTCGAAAAATCATTCTAAGAATTTGGTGGCGATCCTGCTGGTAAGATGTTACGAATATTTGTTTCATTTCAAGCAATTTTTCTCTTTATTATTGTTTAAAAATAGATGAAAACGTCTTAAATTTTCTAAATGGATCGGGGAAAAAGGCTAAATGAGATAACAGCGTACCTAAATGACATTGACGACAGTTTGGAGTCCCTCAACAGGCATCCTCTTATTAAGAAGCTGTTTGTAAAGTACAACACGGCACTGCCCTCATCGGAACCTGTAGAGCGCCTTTTCTCATTCGCAGGAATCGTCAAGCGGTCGCGAAGACAAAATTTGAACGACAATAATTTCGAATTTTTGGTATTCAAAAAAAGCGAATGCTAGGAAATCCACAATAAAGACAAACACTAACATTTATTTTACAAGGTTTTTATTAAAATTGCAACCCAATATTTTCAGTGATAGTGCAACAGTTTTGCAATAAGCACTAAATTAGTGAAATTAGTTTGCACTAGCACTAAAGCATTAGTGGTAGTGAAATTTGATTTGCATCCCTGCAGTAATGAGCCGGTCAGTTTTCTAAGAAGGACTGGCCTTTGACCAGTGGTCCAAACCCTACCGATTAAATTATGGCAGTTCGCTCCATCGAATTCGGCTAGCCAGCGGTCGGTAATAAAGGGGTTGGTTTATGGGTAGTCTGTAAATGACAGTTTCATCAACTTAGAATATATATAAGAAATTTGTTGTTTATTTTCCTCATTTGACTATCTTAAAACCAGACAAAATTTCAATTGACCCAAAAAAACTGGCCTATGGTCAGCCGTTTTGCGGACTAGTCTCCCTTAGGACAGGCCATGTTAAAAAGGTCAGTTGAATACATTAGAAGTGGAATTATGAAGGGAATAGTATTGGTAACATGAAGGACTGACCGAAGGCTACACTTGGGTCAGTCCATATTACTGCAGGGATTAGCACTAAAACATTGGTGGTAGTGAAAATTTTAATGATAGTGCAATGTGCCCATCTATGAGTAAAACAAGGCCCATAGGCAAGGTTCTTCAAAATGCCTAATTTGGTTTTTGTTTCCGGCAAAGGTGGCAACATTTTTTTTTTTCGAATTTGATCTAAAGTTTAATTCTTATATACTGTGATAGTTTTTTTCAAAAACGTTCGAATACAAGGCCGGAGTGAATGGTTTCCCCTCTATTTCGGACATGAGGAATCGAGCTGCTTCATATGTTTTTATACCCGACATACTCTGTGTCGAGGGTATATTGCGTTTGTGTGGTTGTGTGTAACACCCAGAACCAGTCGAGATAGACCATATAAAATATATATAGAAATGATCAGCGTCACCAGGAGATTCGATTTAGACATGTCCGTCAGTCTGTATACAGTTATCTTATCGGAGGAGTTGAGCTATCGCGACAAAAATTGGTATGCGTGCTCACGGGGATATGAGTAAGAACAAGTTCGAGAATGGACCCGATCGGACCATTTTTAGGGGTACCTCCAGTACTAGGGTCTATCACAAAAATCCCAAAGCTGCCTTAAAATCGAACTTTTTCGAAATATTTTAATGAAACTTAAAATTTGAGCGTATATTTAAGCCTCCAATTATAGTTCAACAAAAATTGGAAAAGTGGGCGTGGAAAAGGGGCAGTTTTCATAAAGAAATCTATCAAAAGTCGGTATATGGGGCCCCTAATGGCCTTAAACACCTCTTGATATTAAAAAATAATTGAACATGTGTGTCTAGTGTCGGGTATTCTATTGTCAGGGTCGCCTGACTATAACACCCTTACTTGTTTGAGTTGTCGGCACGGCTTCATGCAAAAAACTTTTAAACTGGTTTTTTTTTTCTCCACGTTTTGGCCCCCTATCTATGTATGATTTGACGCTTGGTATTCTAAACTAACATCAATATGTACTCTGAGATATGGCAAGTAATTCTTCCGAGAACACCGTTATGATAAAATGCCGCATTAGGGAACTATAACCGTTTAAAACTAAAAAAAATAAATTTCTCTTCTAGATGTCTTATTGCATACTTTTAGGATTTAGCTTTAAATAAAAATTAGGGTGGATAGATTTTTAACCCCTATTCGACTAGCAGAACATTATTCTATGGCCCGTACTTAATAATTATGCCGAAGAAACCATCAAATGTGGATTTCAATCTTGCGCTTTTGTAAAAAAAAGAGGTTTTTCATGCTATATTCCACCTATTTTTATCGTCTTTGGTGGTGAAAACATCTCAAAAAGCAGAAAAACAATCACTTCTACATCTCTCAAAACTAAAGCCATGGAAAACATTTTATATTTTCTTCAATAGCTATTTTAAAATGGCTTATTAATAGGGCTCGGATTTTGTTGACTTTTAAAAATGTAAGGCATACTTTATGGCGCCAAAATTTTTCTTAACAACATTTTGCGAATCAGTTTGGCGAAATCGAACTTCAAAGAGCTTTTCTTACTTAAAAAAACTGCATATTGAAGTTAAAAATCGATTTGAATCTTAGCTTTATGTGAGTTGAACAAAATTTTTACTCCCGAAAGTATGCATCAAATTTAAAAAAGTCAACAAAATCCGAGCCCTGCTTATTAATGTTGATTCTCCAAGCTAAAATTTATATAAGCATTTCTTATGCTTAAAATATTGTCAAGTATCAAAAAACGACAAATTTAATTTAAAGACATTTTCGTTTAGGCAGCCGTAAGTAAAATTGAATTCTTTATCCATTATAAAGAAAAAAAAAAAAAAGTATAACGGATAAAGATTTTCATAATTTTTGAATGGAATTTCTTTTCAATTCAAAGCAATTTTACGTCGCGCTCCATCATTTCATTTTTGCTGCAACACTTTCAAGCATACTTCTAAGCATATTTAAGATGGATCTTATTTTGAAAAAGCGCAGGAAAAAAAAATACGGTTTTGACCTATGGTTCCCTGGGCATTCCTTCTAAAAAAACAAACAATCATTGAATCTATTTTACTAGTAGAAATCTCTTTTTTTTTTTTGTCAAACAAATGATCAACCTTAATATATATATATGCATTTATGTATTGAAATATTTAATAGCATACTTTTAGGAAAACTAGTTTTTTATTTAAAGTTTTAAAATTAAAAAATAAATCAAAAACGAAAGCGAAAGGGTAGTGCAAAGTGTAAAATGTGGGAATTATTTCAGATTTCTGCCCATTTAGTTCGAACGGTAAAATCTGTTGAAACCGCGGAAAACTTTAATGAAATCATTCCAGCAATGGAAATCGCTTCATCAGTACATTTAAGTGTTTTGTTTGTTCTTCATAAAATTAGCATGGGATTGTCCCAATAAAGACATATGAAATGCAAGCAACCTTGTCGTCTATAAGCGAGTAAAGATTGTACCCAAATGAATTCAGCAGATTGAAGGTTGGCAATGGCACAGTTATGATTCTTTTAAGAGGGGAATTCTTGTATCCGGAGTTATTATATCTGAAGAAGTTTATATGAGAATTTTGTTGAGAATAAAAAGGAGAAAAGGAAAATGTTGGAGCGCTCTGTGGGAAATACACTCTACAAAATATCCCAGAAATGTTCTGACCTTTGATTTGCTTACTCAGTATTGCCAACGGCCTGTCGAAATGGTCTGGTTATACGAAATTTGCCACATTGGATCGAAATCGATAAAATGACGGTATTTATTTTTTTAAATACAATGAGCTGTATTTTTTTTTTTATATTTATTATTTTTTATAACTTTTTCTTTTATTTTGTATTTCCGAAAGCCATTTGCACCGTGCAAAGAATCTCCTGCAGGTACATTAAATATACTGGAGAATCATCTATCACAAGAGCTTTCCTTATATGGAGAGAATTTTGAGATTTTGAAAATTCTTAAAGGAAGAATCCTGAATTTTGTTCCACAATTCCATTTTACTTTTTTACGCCCCTTATGTTGGGTGATTCTTTTTTAATTTGAATAACGCTTACCGAGTCCAACTTTGCACAAATCTGAACATATTGCCTCTTTTCCCTCGCCAAACAGTCCGGCGGTGCTTCTTTCCGCAGAGTTTTCTCGATTCGTTCCATGCAAAAACGCCGAATGCGTTGCGATAGTCCCGGAACCGAATCGGCTTTCTACGCACTTGACAGCGCAAATCTCGCCCTGAAGGCCCGCTCTAAAAATTCCAAAGAAAGAAAAAAAAAAAAAATCAATTGATGAAAAAATTATGGCACAGAAAATAAAAAATAAAAAATTATTGTTCAAATGAAATCCCGAATACGAAGTCAATTCGATGAACTTTGATGGCCTCAAATATAGCACCTCACTTAAAAACTTTCATTGTTTTTCATCTCGAGCCTTGAAATAACTGATGATCGGAGCGTTTAAAAGTTCACACACGCGCGACAATCATTTCCCGTTGCATAATTTTAGGCTATCTGCTGCCACTCAAAAACCATAATCCTTGATACGACGATATTTCTAGCGAAGGATTTTCATTTCATTGTTGTTGTTGTTGCTGTTTTTTACCCCTCCCCCTCCCCACCGATAATAACACGAATGTTCGAAAGAAAGATTCTGATGGACTTACCCGCAAAGTTGTTTACAGACCAAGCTCCAATCTTCGACTACGCTCGATGATGACTGCACAGGCACCGAACTGTCCTTGTTGCCTTTGGCATTTAACGTTGGCTGTTCATCTTGCCGCTCGTCTGCTTGCTCTACCTTGCCAAGGCTGAACAGATTCCGCCCCAAATTTCCTTGCTGAATCGAGTTGCCAGAAACTGCCGCTTCATATGGCATTGATAAGGGTGACGTCATTTGGCGCTGCTGCTTCGCCAGAGAGCCCCGGCCCTCGTGGGCATAACTGTCATGCGCAATGGCATGTCCTGGTGTCGTTTGTGCTGCACATAGGAATGTAACAGCCAATAGAATAGCGGGCGAAAAAAGTAGCATTCTCCTTTGATGTTAAAGCGAATAAACAACGAACGAAGGCGTAAAAGAGAAGAAAAATGCATATTAAAGCTCCATTTTGATTTGGGGGCGTGTTCGTATGGGGTATATAGCGACTTATTTCTTATTGATATTTTCTCTTTTCTTCTTCTTCTTCTTCTTCTTCTTCGTTTCTTCTTCTTCTCTTCATCTATCGTGATCTACAAAAGTGTTCGCACATCAATTGTAGTGGACCAAAAAGAATGCCAATTATTTCAAAATGGGTTCTTGGGCCAGTCAATGTCTTTTTTAATATCATACAATTATTAAAAATTTAAGTTACAAAGGACGTTATGTATCTGGAAGGCTTGACGGCCTCCGTGGCATAGGTAGTGGCGTTGTGTTCTGTTTCTCGTTAACGTCGACTTGATTAGCTGAATTCGGGAAGTGATCTCTTTGTAAGGAAGAATTTTCGCCGGACACCCATTTTGATTCACATTTAATTTTTTAATAATTTAAAATATTTTGAATCGACTGAGTTTTATTCTGATTTACTGTGATTCAAAATGTATACAAGTCCCGTCAGGGGCGGACTGGGGGTCAAAGGGCCCAACGGGCGTTTGAAAAATTGGGCTTCGTTACCTAAGAAAAAAAAACGTAACAGCTAGAAAGCACAGCGAACTGGGAGCCCACCGTGCCCATGGGCCGAGTCCGCCCCTGAGTCCCGTTTGAAGAGCAAGTCAAAAGGGCGAAGCAGGTTGACAATTTATGCACAAAATAAGGTTGTGTGGATGAACTTTTAAGAGGCACTGTTGCGACATTTACTTTAAACTCGAAAGTCCTTATACCACATTTTTTTTAAATCCTAAATGTATGTGTAAGATTATGTGCATTTAGACGCTTTCCCGTTTCACAAGCCGCGTATATAATGTACATATAATGTGCAGAAAGTGAACTATATACCAAAGCAAAAAACAAACAAACAAACAAAAAATCGACCAACAAAAGAAATGATCTTTAAAACACGATAATAGAAGGAAATTGGCATTCAATGTACAGTGCAAAAGGGCTGTCAATATCATAAAAAAAAACACACACACACACACAACATCTACACACTGAAAACTCGCCCTAAATGGAAAACTTTTCGTAGGCTTTACGTAACAGTTTTTGCTTTTCTTCTTTAATCGATGCGTAAAAACATCCTTAAATCTCGGGTCGGAAATTATTCACACCTGCTTTAAAGAATAGGCGGACAAATTTGGGGCGTTGGAATAAGGCCCAATTGTGGGCTGAAAAATCTGAACCAATCTCTCCAATAAGTAGGACCTTTAATAATTTTGCTGATAAAATCTACCCGTGGATAACTCTTTCAAGCTGACATGTCATGACATCTCGAACAATTTGGCAGATCCATTTTTTTTTTGGACACATATCAGATAGTAAGTATTTTTCTTTGCGGCTTTTTTATGGAGGAAATTTCTGTGTAACGGCCTAGAACACTGGTTGTTCGAGTGCCAGCGTAAAGGGAAGCTTAATGCGGATTTAACTCAAAACGTGCATATATTATTTACAATACTCTACAATCGATCCCGCAAGGGGAATCATTTATGATTTACGGGCTTGGCAAACCCGCGGACCCTAGCCAAATGTCCACCAATAACCATACGACCTGCAATTGGTATTGTGTGTGGTACAGCTATACCAGTTATTGTTGTACTAACATCTTTATTTATAACGCAAACAAGGTACCACGGGGACCGGGAACCCCCGAATCCGTTTTAGAATTCTGCCCGGTCTTTTGGGTACGGCCCCTCGGGGTGTATCGTGGGGGCTGCGGTATCAATAAGGCGAGGATAGCGCCGGATCTCGATCTGAGTATACTGTAGCTAATGCCCAGTGGAACCACATGTATCTTGCGATACCACGATTGAAGCAGCGCAGTGTATGGAATCGTGTAAATTTTATTCGTCATACCCTGCAATCGTCACAATAACCTGAAACTAGTCGAATATTTTAGCCAAAGCCGTCATTATCGTCGATTAGCGTCTTTACCATTTATGTAATCAAGGTCTATTAATATTTATACCCAACACACTCTGGTGTCGTGGATATATTGCGCTTGTATGGTTGTGTGTAACACCCAGAACCAATCGAGATAGACCATACAAAATATATATAGAAATGATCAGCGTCACCAGGAGATTCGATTTAGACATGTCCGTCCGTCTGTCTGTCCGTCCGTCTGCCTGTATACAGTTTTCTTATCGAAGGAGTTGAGCTATTTTGACGAATTTTTGGGACATGACTAAGAACAAGTTCGAGAATGGACCCGATCGGACCATTTTTAGGGGTACCTCCAGTACTAGGGTCTGTTATGAAAATCACAAAAACTGCTCTAAAACCTGAGTTTTTCAAGATATTTTGATGAAATTTGATATTTAAACATGTTTAAAGGCAAGTAGTATGATTTCCTAAAATTCGAAAAGTGGGCGTGGCCGAAGGGCATTTTTCGGAAATTGTCTCCTACACCCGAAATTCAAATGGGACTTGAAATTTGGCACTTATGCTTCCTTTGTAGCCATAAACATCCTCTCCAAAAATTTCTGTGATAGGTCCATTATTAAGGGTATCTCCAGTACTAGGGTCTGTCACAAAAATCTCAAAACTGCCCCAAAATCGGATTTTTTCGAAAAATTTATTTCAAAGAAACTTAGAATTTGAGCAGGTATATAAGCCTTCGAATATAACTAAAAAAAATGGGAAAAGTGGGCGTGGCAAAGGGGCGGTTTTCAAAAAGATATTTAACAAAAGTCGGTATGTGGGTCCCTTATGCTATGTTCTCACTAGGCCGTGTTAGGGTTATCGGCGAAACCATGGTTACAAAGTCAAAACGCATATAAAAAAAAATCGTTTAACCCGAAAATATACCCTGGGTTAACATTTAACTCTGAGGTTAGCGCAGAGTTGCATGTGAAATTTTCAGTAACATTTTCTAACACCGAATACAAAAACCGGGTAAAAATTTAATGCGACACTGACAGGAAGCATTCACGTGCAGAAAATGAGTGGTGAAGGATGTAAGTATTTGGATATGTAAATTTCGATCACACCCTATCGGAATTTAGGCAATCAGATTGAAAAAAAAATATATTCTACAATTAGTCGAAAATCAATTAATTGAGATAACATTCATGAACTTTAATACAATATATTAAATCTGCATGTATTCGATCTCTCCGTGGCGTGGCGCATAGCGATTGCGCTTAGCCATCCGAAGGCTAGAGTTCGAATCCTGTTCGCAGGCAGAAATAAGATGTGGAAAAATTGGGAATTGAAAGAAGCAGGTAAGCTTTTAAATATTAAGGAAAATTTTGATTATCTCATGGAGGAGAAAAAAAGCTGCCACCCATACAGTAAAGTTTCCATCCTTTCTTCAAAAACGTCATACACAAGCTTTTTGAAGAAGTCCTATAAGTTCCACTAGAAATTTTCTTTTTTTATTATTTTGAATAAAAAGTGTGGTTGAAAGCATATTTATCTAAGTTTGGTAATTATGATTTAAATGTTAGGTATATTAGTATCTACTTTTTACCAAAAAAAAAAAAAAAAAAAGCTCTTGCCTGAAGGGGATTTGAACTCACCGACATCGGATTGTTAGACAATCTCTCTTATTTTTGTTTTAAGAATTCCTTCTCAATTAACATGAAAAAAACAACTTTGAAATCACTCAAAGAAAAACTAAAATAATATCAATTTACAATAAACTGATTTTAAACTAATTTAAAATTTATTCAGATTCAGACAATTGACTTTGCCGTAGGACATCGCCATGCTAAAAAAAAGTCAGTTTTCTCCATGGGAAAAAGTCAAAGTTTAAATCAATTGTCACTTTAAATCAATCAGTTGTTCCATTAATTTAAAATTAGTTGAAATTCCTAAAGGGCAAGTCGTGGACCTTTTTGTGATGCCGCTTTTACTGTTGCGACCATCGATAGTCTCGATAGTCGATAGTCTGAAATATCGATAGCATCGATAGTACTATCGGAGTTGTATAAATTTTAAATATCCACCATTTGAAAGTTTTAAATTTGAAAAATTAATGGTGGTCCTACAAATAATAATTTAATAAAATACTGTGCTTAAGTATCCCTCCTCAGAAGCCGAATTTTAAAACCTTTCTTACTCAATTCTCCATACTTTGTAACCAGCACTGATGCTAGGCAGTATTTTGGTGACTATTTTCCCTTGGATATTGAACAAAATCTCTTTATTTCTGTTTTCTTTAGGAAAGTGATCAGTAAAAAATCCCTTGTAAACATTTGAAATGGTTTTTGGTTAAAGGTAAAATCGAAAAAATTCCATCAAAACGGAAAAAAACCCTCGTTCTGGCATCAGTGCATAGAATAAAATGTTAGCATGACGCCTATAATTCTCATTTGGTTTGTAAAATGGGACACGTGAGAATGAGACGTGATGAAGCAAGAAGGTGCGTAAGTCATAATCATCATCACCATGACCGTCATCATCACCGTCATAACCATCAACACCATCATCACCATCGTCATCATCATCACTAACCTTACCATCATCACTAATTTCACCATCATCACCAACCTCACCAACCTCACCAACCTCACCAACCTCACCAACCTCACCAATCATCACCACCTCACCAACATCATCACCATCATCATCACCGTCATCATCATCATCACCATCATCACCATCAGAAACATAACCTCCATCAACACCATCATCACCAGCATCAACATCATCATCATCATCACCATTAACAACAAAAACACCTTCAACACCATCATCACCATCATCATCATCAACATCATTCTCACCATCATCACCATCATTATCACCATCATCATCATTACCATCATCATCACCATCAACAACATAACCACCATCCAACACCATCATAACCATCATCACTATCATCACCATCATCATCATCACATCATCACTCATCATCACCATCATCACCATCAGCAACATAACCACCATCAACACCATCATCAACATCATCATCATCACTATCATCACCATCAACAACATGTGATTATAAATATCACTGAAAGTTTTTGAGTCTTTTTAAACTTCATAAATATGAGTTCGAAAGGGGTCATATATGGTTAATGCTTAAAAGGTAGGGTACAAATTTTTCATTCTGGGACTTAATCTTTCTCATGTTCTTGCCAATACGCACGTAAAATTTGGTCAAGATAGCTCAACGCTTTCGATAAGAAAACTATATACAGACAGACGGACAGACATGGCTAAGTCCGGTCTCCTGATGACGATGACCGTTCGCATTTTCGAGTTCTCTTTTCTCCTCCATGAGATAATCAAATTTTTCCTTAATATTCAAAGTTAACCTGCCTCTTTCAATTCCCAAATTTTCCGCATCTTCATTTCCGTCTGCGACAGGATTCGAACTCTAGCCTTCGGATGGCTAAGCGCAATCGCTATGCGCTACGCCACGGAGAGATCGAATACATGTAGATTTAATACATTATATTAAAGTTCATGAATGTTATCTCAATTAATTGATTTTCGACTAATTGTATTACATATTTTTTTTCAATCTGATTGCCTAAATTCCGATAGGGTAGCTAAAAAAAAATGCACCAACACTTTCAAAGGGTTTGAAGTCTTTGTTAGATGGCAATGTTGAAGAGCTAAAAGAAGGATTTTCTAAATACTGTGTAAATATATACTAAGGGGCTGTTTCCACTACAGACGCATTTAGCATTTTTCAGAATTTTTAAAAAATGCTCAAAAATGCGGCTTTGAATTACATGTAATTGTTGTTGTTCTTAAAACAGCATTTTTCAGCATCTTGAGAAAATGCGATAAAAATGCTAAAAACCGTCTAGTTTTCATTGATATTTTCTTCAAATTTTTAACATTTCAAAGCCTACTTCAAACAATTCAAATATTTTTCCGAACAAAAATTCAAATTTTCACAAAATGCTAAATGTGAAACGCAGTGGAAACGGGTCTAGCATCTTTAAAGATGCAAATGCTAAATGCGGTGTAGTGGAAATAGCCCCTTACTATGAAAAAAAAAACAAAAAAAAAAAACGGAACGTCTGGCAACACTGTTCTATACCGTTGTTATCCTGCAACTTCATTAATCTATGTTCTATTATATTTCAATTATAGTTTAAGTGTCATCGCGGAATAGTAAGATTGGGTTTTTTTTCTTTAACGCAAATTCATTGCGTTGTTTTTTTAAACAATAACCAAAAAGCTAAAACAGAATTTGAGTTTTTCGTCTGTTTGTTAGTCCTTTAATTACTCCTTGGATCGATAGTACCAAACCTGCAAACCTCGAAATTGTACGCTGCAGATTGTTTCTGTTGCAAAAGTCGCAGCCTGTCCGCGCTCTTGCAGACACACATATTAACCGCAGTCGGATCCAAGGACAAAGAAATTCGTGAATAGCGCAGATGCAGGCATTGGTAAGAAAACTTCATGGTCTCCGAAAAATTTCGTTCAGACAATCGCGAGGGGTTAGCCGAAGGTGCTCGCCTAGTTATTTGTCACAACCGCAGAGGGTCGTACATCTCACTATTCTAAGTTGAATATTCGTCGCACAGCGAATTTTCCAATCAAATACACAGATATTTATATCTGAGAGGTAAATTCGAAAATTTAAGGATTTTATAGAACCGCAAATATTTTTGCCTACATCGGATACCGATTCTACAATCGCTATATCGAGCAGCTTAAGCTAAGTAAGTAATAAATGAAGAGAACCTCTTTTTTGATATTAAAGATACGGTGACGATGCGGCGGGACATTTCAAAGGGTCCTTACTTGCGAGTTCAAAGTTCGTGGACGAGATTCGGGTTTCTCTCTGAGAGTCGTGAATTTTTAAGCAGTTTCGTCCGAAGCTGGCTCAGGTCCTTTTTAGTTCGTGGCATTTTTCGCAAAATCCTGACGAATCCAAAGCGAGAATTCGTGATAGGGAGTGGAAAATGCAGTGAAACAATTACGGAAAAGCTGTACATCGAATCAATATAGAAATACATACTTTGAAAAATCGAGTTACACCATTTTCAAAGTACCATAAACGGTCCAATTATCAATTTATCAACAAAAAGAGTTTTCAAACGCCAACACGACACGTCGTGGTGATGTGATGTGATGTGTCGGGACTTACCACCTTTGAAACTTTGCTGAGAAAAAATTCCTGTCTTTCAAGACTGCTTTCGGGTCAATTGCTTCTTTCGCGTTTCAATATTTTCGGTTTACTAAATTCAAAGAATTTCTGTGCTATTGTCAGATATTCGATTTTCTTAACTTTTGGAAGTTTATCAATTTAGCGAGAGTTCTTATCGCTACTACGAATGCCTACTGGATGAATGGCGAAATAAAAGAGAAATGACCAAAACGCCCACTGGCTTATCTAGAGATGTTGCGGTATAAACACCATCCGATAGCGATTTCGTGTTCGCCATCTCAAAGGCACGACACGCGAATCAGTTTTTCGGAATTCATTTATCACTGACATTGTGTCACATTACCTGTCACAGGTCTCCGGAAAGTCCAAATCGTTTGGCAGGAGCTCGCTTTCATCGCTACGGGACCAGATAACAAGATAAAAGTCATTAATTTTATTATTACACATCGATCGATCAGTTCAGTTCAGTTTTATTGACCCTTTGACGGTTCGTCTAGGTTCGGCACAGGGCTTCTTTTTTTTTTCTTTTTGTTCAATTTCTATTTGGGTACTTTTCACCATATCTGTGATCCTCTTCCGACGACACGACAGCCACTCGATCTTCTTCACTTTGCCAAAAATAACGAATGGCGCGACGCGTCGGTTGCAGCTAGATAAAAATGGCGGTGATCGATCATCGATTAACGCAAACAAATTCAAGTTCGATAGCATTTTGCAAAAGTTCCGATTTCAAAGTCTTGAACCACTTAAGATATATCTTCAAAGAATTAATCATTACTTTTGAGTCATCTCATTTTGTTAGGTTCATGTTGATCGAAATTAGAAGAGTTCCCCAAATAAATTGTATCCGCTTTTGATACCCGACACACTCTGTGTCGAGGGTATATTGCGTTTGTGTGGTTGTGTGTAACACCCAGAACTAGTCGAAATAGACCATACAAAATATATATAGAAATGATCAGCGTCACCAGGAGATTCGATTTAGACATGTCCGTCCGTCTGCCTGTATACAGTTTTCTTATCGAAGGAGTTGAGCTATCTCAACTCAAAATTTGGTATGCGTGCTCACGGGGACATGAGTAAGAACAAGTTCGAGAATGGACCCGATCGGACCATTTTTAGGGGTACCTCCAGCACTAGGGTCTGTCACAAAAATCTCAAAACTGCCCCAAAATCGGACTTTTTCCAAATATTTCAATGAAACTTAGGATTTGAGCATATATCTAAGCCTCCGATTAGAAATCAAAAAAATTGGAAAAGTGACGTGCAAAGGGGCAGTTTTCATAAAGAAATTTAACAAAATTCGGTATATGGGGCTCCTTTCGGCCTTAAACACCTCTTGATATTAAAAATTATTTGAACACGTGCGTCTGTGTCGGGTATTCTATTGTCAGGCTAGCCTAACTATAACACCCTTACTTGTTGTTATCTAAAAGCCTTCCAAAGCTTTTTAACAAAATGAAGGTGTTAGAAACTACATATAATTTAAATTTAAGTTCCATTAATTCTACTCAAGCAATATTATTCATAGGCAATTCACAAGGTCTTGTAAAATCCCTTTTAAGCGGACCTTCTGGTCTAGAGCACGAAAATTAAGGGTATTTTCATTATTTTTTTTTTTTTTTGGTATTAAGCCAAATAAAAAACGGGTTTTTAAGTTTGCAGGATTATTATCTTATTTATTGACACTCCAAAAAAGATGTTGTTGTATTTTATTGTTTTTTTTTTTTTTATTTTGAAAATGGCGCCGAAATGGACGCTTTTTAAAAAAGTACCTCCGTGGCTACACGATTTCTTAACCCTTCTGCACTCTTTGGGTCAAAATGACCCAATTTCAAATTAAATTTCGTTGAATGACCGACTTCAACTTTCTGTATTGATGTAATGTTTTATTTTATCCATAAAAATATCAAATAGATGGGATATCTTTAAAAAACAATAAAATAAATTTACTTTTGTTTTACATAGAAGCATAAATAGGTTTTTCAAACACATGAAGCGTTTGTGGGTCATTTTGACCCCATTGACATTTTAGTTGGCCGACAGAATGATAAATTCCTATATTATATGGACTGAAATTAACCCTTCTTGGAACAGCAACAAAATGTTCGGACGCCGATTGTACCTCGCGGATCTAGGAAATCAGTTGATAAGACCACATATTTTGCGACGGCAAAGACTACCTTACGGAAAATCGGCCAAGAATGTTGTATAAGCAATTCAAAACACAAGACAAAGGTCAGAACGTGCCCTTGAAATGGCATCCGGTTCGGAATCTCCTTCCACAAGTAAGAATGCCAGCCGTGTGTCTTTCATCGAGCCTTCAGGAAAAAGACAGCGCTGTTTCTTTTGTCCCCATGATAAAAATTCAAATAAGTATTCAACTATTTGCGAAAAATACCGAAAATATGTTTGCAAGGAACATAGTACTAAGGCTATTGTCTGCCTAGATTGTGGAAATAAGTCTTAAAATAACGTAATGTAATATTTATCTTTATAAATATGAAACAAAAAACCTTAAATTTATAAAAAAAAATAAAATAAAATTTATTTAAAAAAAAAAAAAATTATTTTTATTATCTTGGGTCATTTTGACCCAAAAGACAAAAAGTGTTACTTTTTTGAAAGAATGCAGAAGGGTTAAGTTCGGATTATTTGAACAAAAAAAAAAAAATTGATATTATTAATCAGAATGAATGCGGCTATCGCGTGTGGTAGAACAAAAAATTTTTTTTTTGAAAATTGACAAAATGGCGCAATTTTTAATTTAACACATCCAAAAACGCGCTTTTTTTGACAATTTTTTTGATGAAAAAATATGAAGTTCTTGAAATAAAAATTTGATTCTAGTTCACGCGATAGCCATTGATTATTCACAACATATAAAAATTTCAGACGAATTTTCATGTACGCCATTTCAAAAAAAAAAAAAAAAAATGGTTTTGAGATAAACGCGTTCAAAGTTGCTTTGATCAAGTGCGCTGCCTGCTGTCTCCACCTACAAAAACGGCTGTAGCAAAGAAAACATTGTCAATATCTTCACGAAATTTTGCCAGCATATTCTTAGAAGTCTATTCTTCCGAAATATATAAAAAACAATCGATTTTCAAAAAATTCTAGACCAGAAGGTCCCCCTAAAAGGTGTAGAACTATAAGCATTTGTGATATGGCCCCCGAAGCCTATTTCGACGAAAGTTTTTTTTGCTGTTTAGGTCAATGCAAAAAATTTAATTTGCGCCGAGTTGTGGCTCTCTATCTTCTATAGTCCTTGAATATCCTTGAAAAAATAGTTTTTCGTTAGAGGAATTTAAAAAAAATCATATCTTAAACAATAATAAAGATAGAATGTTCATGCAAAATCTCACATGTAGAAAATTGCTCAGAAAATATTTAAAAAAATATCCTTCAAGCACTTTTGCTATAACCAATACATGCTCCGGTGGAAGGATATTTTTTCATGACCATTTTTTTGTTGTTCCAGAAGTGGTACAACTTACGCAAAATACATTAAAATAGAGTCTTATGCCAAGATTAGGTATGTTAAGTTTTAATGCCCAAAGCGGCCTGCAACATCCTTAAACAATAACAACTAAAAAATTTTGCATACTTCTCGGGGATACCTGTGATTGATATTAGAGTTGCAACGGATATCCGGCCACTATCCGGTATCCGGCCACTATCCGGTATCCGGCCACTATCCGGTATCCGGCCACCTATCCGGTATCCGGCCACTATCCGGTATCCGGCCACTATCCGGCTATCCGGCCACTATCCGGTATCCGGCCACTATCCGGTATCCGGCCACTATCCGGTATCCGGCCACTATCCGGTATCCGGCCACTATCCGGTATACGGCCTATCCGGCCTCAATTTAGTATCCGGCCGGATACCGGATACCATCTATATCCGTCCGCCGGATAACTCACATTAAACAATTGCGATATTGTATTTGTACTTCGAATGCAGAATTTAAATGGAGCGTTTAAAGGAAACCGGATGCAGTTCCGCTAACATTTTCACAAAAAATTCTCATTTTAAGAGATTTTTTATTGCAGTTCGGTGCAACCGTTCGAAACAATCATTACTAAAAGTGTGCTGTGTCAAAAAATAACGTTCGAAATTTTTACTACCAGCTGGCAACGCTGATGATCATTCCTACGCCGTTCAATATGGCTTTAAAACCGAAAAATATAAAACAACAAAAAAATTAAATATCCGGCAGCCGAATATCCGGTTATCCGGCCTGGCAACCAGCCGGATATCCGGCATTCGGCCGGAGATTGTTCCATATATCTTGCGGAAAAAGATAGAAGGAGTGGTCCTATCATAATGAAAATCGGTATACGTGGTTTGAGGTAATTACGATATAAACCAAAATTCATCGAAATGTGTCCACCCCTCGGGATACCTCCCATTGACCCCCTACCTATACTTAGTTTTTTATGGCAGCTACATCTAAGCCCCAACTGATTTAAATCAAACTTTTTCAGAATTTTATCTATGCTAAAAAATAAACATGTGCTGAAAATGGTTTAAATCTGAAGTACCTCAACTGGATCAAATTTTTTTCATGACTCTTGTTTTTCATTTCGATTTGCCGCACATATTTATTCAGTTATCATACGCTTAACAATGGAGTCTAATTCTAAAGTATTTTTATTGGGTTGGCGTCTGAAGTTATATAAGGATTGCAAGCTAGCAGCCAACAGTGCCTACCGCCTACAAAGTATACGAGATTGTAGGCAACCTGCCTACCAATAGCTAACTTTGTGTGGTGGTGGTAGGCGTTCACTCTACAAAACGGCCATGCTCGACCAAAAGTATACTAGGATGGTATATGAGGACGTATGCATTACCGCCTACGGCCTACGAAATGTGTTGCGGTTCATCCCTTCTGTAATCAGCATTTTGGCCGCTGGGAATTTACAACACCCTAAACATATGCAATGATTTTTTCCAAATACGCGTATCCGCAGAATTTCTATTTCTCATAATTCTTTAAAAGATACTCTACCGTTCCATTTCTTATTAATTAGAAGACGGAGCACTACGGAGCATATAAAGTGTTTGCCCATTAAAAGTAAGAAAGCCATAATTTTCAAGGTAAAATTTTCGCTTCAATTAAATGCCACAATTTTCAACTCCATTAAAAAGTCAAACCCATAGTTTAATAAAAATTTTCAATCTTTTTTTTTTTTGAGATAAAAAATAATAAGGCAATCCAAAAAGTCTTCTAAAACTATTTTTAAATTTATCTCCAGCTAAGGGGCTCTCTCCAGCTCAGTCAGAAACGAAAAGCTTCGAATAGAAAAACGCTCATCAAAAATTTTCATTTTCTGTTTCATTTCTAACAGAGCTCTAGAGAGCCCCTAAAATGTGTATTCTTAAAGCAAAAAATACCCATTTTAAGAGGGAGTTTAAAAGGTTTTTTGAATGTTTTTGAGAAAATAGTAATGGGTTTTTCTTATCGAGCTATTGTTCTATTAAATGAAATCGCTACTGAAATCCCACTGTTTACCGCTGGCTATAAAACGTTCTGTAAAATACCATATGATTGCGCAAATTAAAAATATCAATCATAACGAGGATATAATTCTCTTAATAATGGCGACAAAAGAATATTTTTGAATCATTTCAATAATTTCAACTAATAAGCTTAAAAACGAAGAGCGAAAAATTCAAAGTCCTCAAGGCGGATTCACCTAGATTCAGTGTGTACGTCTATGAAATGAATGTCGATTTAATTAAAATATTGTGATAGTATGGGAACATCACCACAAACAGGCTAGCAGCGCCTGTTTCCGTCCCCGCCAAATACGACAGCGTGTGGGGGCTGTGCTTGCACGATGCCCTCAGCCGAAATTCAAAGCTCCGCCTACGTTCGCAGATGGAGCAGCCACAATGTACACGCACAGCCACACACACACACAGGCACACATTTATGTATAACCTGACAGGATATTCAAGTTCTCCGTTCTCATTGTGTATGTATCTCCTCTCTTCCTCCTCTCTATTCTCAAAAAAAAAAAAAACAACGATTAAATGCCAAAAGTTACGTCGAATTTTGTGCTTTAATATATAGAATTATGCAATCGTTGTCCCACACAAATGAACATACGAAGAATACACACACACACACACACATACATTGGCATTGGTGCCCACACACGAAAACAGGCGCCATTTTCGGAGACCCTGAACACTTGCAGAATGCTTCGCCTTCCGCAGCTCGGCACACAGAGGCATTGAGCTTCCTCGATGGCCAACACTTGTGCCAGTCCACAAAGCTCCGCCGAACGTCAGACAGTGAAGCTGCTCTCGCATCCGAAAGATCTGTCCGTCCCGAGTTACGCGCACACACAGAGGTGAGCCCCAGTCGCCCCGTTGCCCTGTGGAAGTCCAAATCAAATTCAAATTCAAAAGCAAAAGAAAAACCAAAAACAAAAACAAAAAAAGTAAAAGTAAAAGAAAAAAGGATTTCAAAATTGATAGAAAAATTCATCTGTGCGGAGACGGAGACCGAATCTGAGAAATCGAGAAACGCATTTCACGAATTCCGATCGCGACGAATCGTGCGAAGATCCTTCAACAGGAAAAAACATCACCAAGACAATGTGAGAGGCTAAATGCCTTTTGAAAAAATTAAAAAAAATATTAAAAAAAGAAAAAACAAAGAAAAATCTAAGAAAACAAATCACAACAATAGAAAAATCATTCAAACTTCGTCATTGAAACGTAGTCGAAAAAAAAAGCTTCACAAAAACCGATATATCAATTTATGTACATATACATACATATATACTTTACCATGATATATGTCTTCTAATTACATATGTCCTTTTTATTTCAGTTATTTTCGTTTAATCAAATTTAGAGCATCCGTAAAAGAACGAACAGACCAGCAAGTCATTCGGTTCGATTGTATAATTGTTGCATACGTCTCTACATAAAAAGCTCGCTCATCCGTTGAATCCATCGTATTTTATCGTAAGCTATTGTATCCTATCGTATCGTATCGTATCGTAACAATCGGCATAACAGCTTTTTATATGTTGCAAACAGGCAAAAGTACATACTCGGTGCACCCGTAAGGCTCTAGAGCACAAATTCCTCTATTATATCATCATATAATCAGCTACTCTCGATTCACTCACAGTCATCCGTTGTCCAGAAAAACAGTCAAAGTGATTTTCCTCAAGCAATACATCGAAGACCTCCGCAAGATCATTGGTATGTTTATGTGCTTCTGTTTGCCTAAATGTGACACATTGAATGTGCTTTTCAAAAATTTGCTTTCCACATTTTTATTTTCATTATTACTGCCGCAATCGATCATAACGCCTTTAGTTTGAAAGCGCCCCCTGGGCACGGCACATCATGACGGACAAAATTACTAATTCACATTCACACTGAACAATCGCTCATGACTTGCCATGGCCATAGACCTCTTAATTTCCAGTTGAAAAATTATTGATAAAATTATATATGATATCGCATTCGAATGCAACCCTGTTCAGTTTACAAGGAGAGCTTAGCAAAGCCGCCAACCCTAAGAGAAAAAAAATCTCTCTATAACGAACTCCTCTAAAACGAGATTCTCTCTATAGCGAATCTTCTCAAGGCTTTTTCGCTACATTTTTAGTGCCATTTTTGTCCTTAGGGGCTCGATCCAGTTCAGTCCGAAATGAAAAACTTGATCAGAAATTTTCTGAAGTGTTTTTTTATGTGAAGTTTTTCATTCCTGTTTCATTTCTGACAGAACTGGAGATAGCCCCTTTTAAAGAATTCTCTCTGTAACGATTTTCGTCCGGTCCCTTGAAATTCGTTTCGACTGTATCAGGAGATCGGGGAAATAAGTTTTTTTTTTTTAGTTATACGCTGCTATGGTAAGCGAGAAGAGCTGGGGGAGATATATGTATATATGTTTTTTTTTTCGAAAATGAGTGACGCCCGGGGAAGAGAGATAAATAGAGATACAGAAAGGCGAATATTCCCCTTTGTCTCATTTCGAACAGAGATGATTTTCAAAAAACGTACTTCGCTTTTTTTTGGACTTTTTATTGACTTATTTCTTTACTTAAGTTGACAGTTTTTAAGCTCTAATGTAACAGTTAGCCTAATAGGACCATTTACATACTTTATTACATCATTTTCATCAGCTAAGTGTTAACTTTGGTAGCTTGGAGTGCCTAAAAAATACACATAAAAGTTCGAGAGTCCTTTACGCGCAGCGATAAAATAAAATATATAAAATATAGGTACCATGGAATATAGCAAACATAGACCCCAAATATTTTTGTTGGCGTTAGACAAGATTTTTCCCGTTAACATAGGGATACACAATTTTTCCCCCTTATACATAGGTACGCACATATATACGTAAATGCTTCACTTGATTTTACATAACCCATTTTATGCGTATCCTTGGATAGGCGCCTCTATTGCGCAGTTTCACTTTTGTTCTTGAAATCCCACAGCACGGCACCATTTCACTTATGTATGTATATAAAGATGAAAAATGTACATATATATATATATATAAAGGAGAATATGTATTGTATATACTGAATTAATAGGTACAAAAAAAAAATCAAGTTGTTCCGTTATTTTTTCAACACATTTTCTCTCAGCTGATGCTTGAAAAAAATTGTGACATAACTTTTTTTTCATTCTCCGGGAAAGTTTTCTCATGGCTTTTTGGGTACCCATGAGCTAAATTGCGACTCATTTCGGTGACAGCACGTACATGTGTCCTTTGTGTGTAAACTAGAATCGTTTCGATTCAACTCCTTTCCCTTTGTCCTTCATTTATCCTTAATTCAATCGAGTTTTTTTTTTATGCAAGAAAAAATCCGAAGAAATTTTCAGAAACCTTTTGCGATCAAGGATATATAGTATGAAAGATTCGTATTCGTTAACTTCAATCTTTTTGATATATGAACAGGGCTCGGATATATATGCATTTATAAATTTAAAGCATACTTTATGGGGGAAAAACTTTTCTTACCAACATTTTGCGAATAAGTCTAGTGAAGTTGAACTTCAAACGGCTTTTCTACCTTCATAAAAATTCTTATTGAAGTTAAAAATCTATTTGAATCTTAACTTTATGTGATTTGAACAAAATTTTTACTCCATAAAGTATGCTTTAAATTTGTATATGCATATTTTTCCGAGCCCTGTATATGAAGCTATTCTATTAAGATTTCACATAAATCAGCATACTTTTGGGCAACAATTCTTAATCGGTATCTTTTTCCATTGTTGAAAAAAAGTTTTTAACCCAGTATCACTTTAATTTCGTGCCTTTTAACCCATTTGTTTTTAGAATGTGCCATAAATTCCGAATAGGGTGACCTTTTAAAGTACAATTGAAAGCTTTAGGGGATTCAAAGACGCTTATTGAATGCTGTATATTGGAGATTGTTACCTTGATGAAACACCCAATGCTCCGTAAAATTTTGTCTTTCCGTACTTTGAGCCAAATTTTCTTTCAAATTATTGATATAGACACTACGATTTATTGTTCCAGGAAATTTGGGTAGCCTTCCAGCCACAACTGAGCCGTGTTGCTTCCAAAAAAAAAAAAAAAAAACCTTTCATAGAAAAAATGGAATGAAAATTGTTCAATTCCCAAAAATATACATATGTATTTGAAATAGGATTATCGTCTTTGGAGAGATCCGAGAGACATCCGAAGGCATAAACAATATATGGCGAGAGGAAAATAAACGCCTCTTTCATTGTAATCTGTTACCAACGTTCAAACCTGGTGGACATACTGTGATAATGTGGTGCTGTTTTGCTCTAGATGTATTTTTGAAACGACGTCAAACTCAGCATCATAGAGACGTGTGGTCTTTCACACAGATACATACACGAAATGGCCAGTCCAAAACTTCTAGTAGAAATCGAATTTAGAAGCACAACTTTTCAACACTTTTCGTCTTCTGGATAGTTTCTAATTAATACTTATGTTAGATAGAGCTAAATCCGTGTTAAGAGATCATGTGGGACTTCAAGGAGCTGACGAATAAAACTAAACAGAACTTTCTTTTTGCTAATTGGAATCAATTGACGAATTTCTCTCAAATGTATGCAAGAGCCCACTTTCGGGCGAAGATTCATCTTAACTGGGCGACTATATATCCGTAAAATAAAAGTACATATATATGTTGACTTTATACTGTACTCGTTGTTGCACCGATGACCACGGTTCATAGGCCCAATTTGAAACACAGAACTACAAAAAGTGAAGGTTGTTCCAACCAGTGACGCTCAAAAAAAGAATAGCAACCTCAGTATACACTGACCATTCTTCAACCGGGTGTCCGGGTGTTGAGAAAGGCGCAAATTTGGTGATTAAATTTCAATTGATAAACTAATGACTCGAACCAAAACGAAGGGTTTGAGACTCTCTTATAGGCAATAGGTTTCTTCAAAATTTGAACTCATTGAATTGTCATCCCGCTAGAAGAACATCATCAATCAAGAAAAAAGAAAGACTTCAAAGAGGCCCCTTGGACTGCTGTCCTCAAGGCGGATTCACCTAGATTCAGTGTGTACGTCTAATGAAATGAATGTCGATTTAATTAAAATATTGTGATAGTATGGGAACATCACCACAAACAGGCTAGCAGCGCCTGTTTCCGTCCCCGCCAAATACGACAGCGTGTGGGGGCTGTGCTTGCACGATGCCCTCAGCCGAAATTCAAAGCTCCGCCTACGTTCGCAGATGGAGCAGCCACAATGTACACGCACAGCCACACACACACACAGGCACACATTTATGTATAACCTGACAGGATATTCAAGTTCTCCGTTCTCATTGTGTATGTATCTCCTCTCTGCCTCCTCTCTATTCTCAAAAAAAAAAAAAACAACGATTAAATGCCAAAAGTTACGTCGAATTTTGTGCTTTAATATATAGAATTATGCAATCGTTGTCCCACACAAATGAATATACGAAGAATACACAAACACACACACATACATTGGCATTGGTGCCCACACACGAAAACAGGCGCCATTTTCGGAGACCCTGAACACTTGCAGGCGCCGCGCCGCGCCGCGCCGTTTTGCAGAATGCTTCGCCTTCCGCAGCTCGGCACACAGAGGCATTGAGCTTCCTCGATGGCCAACATTTGTGCCAGTCCACAAAGCTCCGCCGAACGTCAGACAGTGAAGCTGCTCTCGCATCCGAAAGATCTGTCCGTCCCGAGTTACGCGCACACACAGAGGTGAGCCCCAGTCGCCCCGTTGCCCTGTGGAAGTCCAAATCAAATTCAAAAGCAAAAGAAAAACCAAAAACAAAAACAAAATAAAAGTAAAAGAAAAAAGGATTTCAAAATTGATAGAAAAATTCATCTGTGCGGAGACTGAGACCGAAACTGAGAAATCGAGAAACGCATTTCACGAACTTTAACTGCGACGAATCGTTCGTCAGGACCAAAAACATAACATAGAGAACGTGTGAGGTTATTTTCAAAATAAAATCAGCGCTGAAAAATTTCAAAAGGAAAAAAACATTCCAACAACACTAAGATCATTTAAATCCGTTGAAGCGTGGTAAAAAAAAACACATACATACATACATACATATATCCTTGTGTTCGCAGCATTTTGATTTCAAAATTTTGTTGCACTTTCTTCCTCAACACTTTCTTTCGGCGACAGCGCACACGTCCTGTGTAAACAACAGATTTTGTTCCTTTCTACGTTTCCATAATTCCAATAGTTGTCATTCGTGTTCGTTTCGATGGAAAAAAAACTCCCTGTCTTCCTAATTCTTCCTTTTTCAGGGAACTATCCTATATACTACTTATCAGGGCTCGGATATATATGCATTTATAAATTTAAAGCATACTTTATGGGGGAAAAACTTTTCTTACCAACATTTTGCGAATAAGTGTAGTGAAGTTGAACCTTCATAAAAATTCTTATTGAAGTTAAAAATCTATTTGAATCTTGACTTTATGTGATTTGAACAAAATTTTTACTCCATAAAGTATGCTTTAAATTTATATATGCATATATATCCGAGCCCTGCTACTTATATTTCAATTGGATAAGAGCCGCTAAAATAATTTTTCATAATCAGACCGATTTGAAGTGAAAATTCTTTGGAAAGTTTCCCACGCGCAAAAAGTAGGTGTGCTAAAATTCAATAATAGGAAGAAATGTAATTAAATATGCTTAAAAATTTTCGAAATTCTTGGTCCCTTTGTATTCACTTCCCCATGTGCCTAGAATTGAATTCTCTTTTAATTCGCTGGGAAAAATTTTACCGCAGTTTTTAGAATCGAGCTATACATAATTTTTTATGAACGAAATCTGCCAAAATTGTCAAAATTTTAGAATTTTAGAACTTTTAGAAAAAAAAAAAATCACAACTTCAAACCGACAAAAGATTGAGAATTAGAAATTGGTAGAGCCTGTTTGTTTCATAGAGTCACATTGACAAATATTGATTGGTATTGGGAACGCGAAATCACATGACAAGTAAAGGGGAAGGGTAGGATGTCTGAAAATTTTGATTCATTTTTGCAATCGAAGAACAAGAGGACAAGTGATAAAACGCTTGACTTTTGTTCCGTGCGTATGGGTTAACGTCAGAGCTGCCCACCACTACAGGCGCAATTAGATTGCATGTATCTGTAGTGATACAACAAACACATAAAATTAAAAATGCTAGAGAGTAAGAAAAAATCGAGCGACATAGGTCCTACCTCGCCGAAAGTCTATAGCATACTAAACTCTCAACGCACTCTAACTGAGTCAAAACTAAAAATTTTACGAAAAAAGGATTAAAAAATTAAAACAGAGCGACACATGTCTTCCCTCTGCGAAGTTCATCATATCACTGATTTGAAAGATTGACGTGACTTCGTTTTTTGGCTCGCTTCGGTTGTTCGCTTCGTTTCTCGATTACAAGTGGAATTTTGCTTTAATTTCGATCGTCTTTTATACTTTTTCATCTCCCGCTCACAGTTTCTATGCGTGTGAAAAAATGCTCTCTTTTACGCTCATTCACACTTGGAGCTAACACTTTGGGCACCTCTGGTTAACGTGGATATACATAATTCTCACTTGGTTTATTCGAATGAATGTACCTATTCGTACAAGATGTCAATATGCAGCAAAGCAGTTGTTTAGACGTTTACGGAACCTATGCATATAGAGTCAGGCCCTCAGAAATGTTACGGTTTGTGGAGAGCAAATATATGTAGTAAGGAGACTACTTTCAATGAGCCATTGCAGTTTAAAATACCTGATACGTTCCTGGTACGAATGCAGACTTTGTCTTGAAATCGAAACAACTCCATTCCAATAGGCACTGGGTGAATATGTTGACCTGCGTAGGCTGAGGCTCAGAGTCTTCAATAAAAACTGAAAAAAAAAGATTATTATTTGTATACCCAACTCCCACTGGGGCTGTTTGTTTGTTTTGTTCGAAATCTGAAATAAATTCCACAGTCAAGTCCATCTGTGTTCGAATATCCTTCCACACTCTTCAAGCTTCTAACTTGAAATTTAAAAATAAAACAAGTGATGTCCAAAAATCGATTTCCCAAGCACATGTGCTTGAGTGATAGAATTCTGCCGACGAAACAGTAGGACACGTACAGCGTATTTCAATTCGTGCGAAAATAGCAAAGTCGACAGCTCATGGACACACACACACACACAAAATCATGAAAGTCAATGCATACGTAGGATTGGACACCACTGACCTAGAGGGAAACCGCACTGAGCGTTTGGCGTGGTTGGTGTTCTTAAATTGACATTTAAGAAGAGTTGCATTCAATACGATGGAAATGAATTTATTAAATTATGAGAATTTTTGATATCTTTGCTTAGCTTGAACCGTTAGTCGTTTTTTTTTTTTTTTTTTTTTTTTGTTTTTGCATTCCATCGCATATTTACATGGCTTGCCCCACTGTCATTTGCCTCATTGTACATTTGGCTAATCGAATGATACTGTTCTAAAGAAATTGCTGGCAAAATTGATGAAAATAAATTGTTTGTTTCTTCTTTTCTTTTTTTTTTTCAGAGGAGAAAATGTCACTCAATCCGAACGGGTACAAATTGTCCGAACGGACAGGAAAGCTCACAGCTCAAGGTAAGTGTCTTACGTCCGTGCGAACCGAAGCATTCTATGCTATATATAGGTAGGTAGGCTAAATGCTCACAGGAGTGCAGAGGTGTAGTTGTGTGTGTTTAGGGGTGTTTGGTTGTGTAACAAATCAAAAATTGCTTGGACAAATGTCAGAAACATAATTCCACTTCTTACAAGTGACTATATGAAATCCACAAAACGAAGGACTCAGCAATCCCACGGCCCCTGCCGTCTCGAATCAACTATTCACGTCAGGCGCAATTGTTTGCCTTTCGGTACGAAGCCGTCGCACAGTGTAACGTCAGCGGCCAAAATGGAAAAAAGTTAATGTGAGAAATTTGAAAAAATTTTTATGCAAATTCACTGGAAAATAGTTCATTGGAGCTGTCGAAAACATCGAGACAAAATAAAAGTCATCTTCTAGTGTTTTGAGGCTCTCAAAGTTAAGGATTGTAAACTACTGATATTTTACTACATGAAAATTTTAATATTTTGGAAGATTTTAAAACTGATGTAATTTCTTTTGTTTCTGAGGGATTTTCATAAATAATACCTTTTTTGAAAAGGCCATTATTTTTTTTATTAAGGAGGATATTCTAAATACCGTAGACCTTAAACTGCGTTTACACCACAAAGAAGAAAAAATCTCTAAGCGAAGCTAGAGAAATTAATTATTTTGAAAATTCAGCAGAGATTATCTAAAAATCGCCAGGATTCCCCAACCTAATATATATAACCTTATTTCACATGATAGCCAGAACTGTGTACTATAATAACACTGTGCTCGAATTTGGTACTTTTTTTAACCGACAACATGGAGACATATCTGGTAAACATAATTGGAGGGCGCTGAATTCAGTCCCATCAACTGATTTTCTAGATTGGCTCTAGTTTTTGAGATATCGGGGTTTAAAAATTGTGACTAACTTCATTAAAAATTATATATATTTCGCTCATGTTGCTATATATTTATGACAGAATCATGACGATAACGTTAATAACTTGTATTTAGCAGAATTCCTGTCCAAAACTTCGCTGCAATTGCAACGGTTGTTGGTATTTTATAAGTAGAGCGTGTATTTTTAAGCATTTATAAAATTGAAGCGTACTTTTTTGGGCAAAAAATTTGTTCAATTTACATAAAGTTAAGATTCAAATCGATTTTTAGCCTATTTAAGACTTTTTCAAAGCTAGGAAATCCCCTTGAAGTTCAAATTCGCTACTTATTTCCAAAATGGTGATAAGAAAAAAAATATCCCCCCCACAAAGTATGCTTCAAATTTATAAATGCTTAAAAATACACGCTCTATTTATAAGTGCTTCTTTCAATTTTATTCACATTTATTTAAAAAAAATTGAAGCATACTTTTAGGGGAAGTGAAACTGTTGACATTCGCTTTTTTTAAATATATTTTTTTTTTCAAATTTAAAGAAACAGTTCTCAAAAAGAACTTCAGGATTATTTAACAAAACGGCTTAATGGGAAAGCATATGACTAGGAACCGAGAGTTCTGAAGTTCAAGGCCCAAAAAAGTTTAATCGAAATAATTTTTTTTTTTTTTATTTCGGATTTTTCTTAAGTTTCGGTTGGTGTGGAGTTCATCCGAAAAAAAAAATTTATTTCTATTATACTTTTTTGGGCTTTGAACTTCAGAACTCTCGGTTCCTAGTCATATGCTTTCCCATTATGCCGTCTTGTCAAATATAAAAACGGGTCCCAAAATCGAAAATTTGTGGAGCAAGTAAAATTTTTAAGTTAAAAACAAAATTATGCTTGCATACTTTAGGGATTCACCTTTAAACGCGAAAATCTCCGTTAACTGAGCCAAACCCAAAAAATCAATATCACTATTGTATTCAGCGCATTTGACTTAATATTTCTAGATATGAAAGCCGTCTGTCGGTTTTTTGAACTAGCACAGTGTAATAAAAAAAAAAAAAAATTACAAATTGAAATTATTGTTTTTTCAAATGCGGTTATTAGGGAGCTCTATAAATTATAATTTAATTAATAAAATTAGATTTGTTATATTTAATTAGAATAATTTACAAAAAAAACCAGTATTTAATATTGCTACATAAATTATAAAAACCAATATTTTCTTTAACTTACCAACACTCTCTAGCGGTAGAAAAAGAAACAGTATAACTTTTCGAAAGCTATTAGAAGAAACAAACTCAATTTAAATTGCAAAATATTCATGGCTCTACATGCCAGTTACTGTTCATTCAATTCAATTCTAGTTAATGGTTGCGATATAATAAAATATTTCAATAAAATGGGTTAAAAACTTGATTTTTTACGAACTTTGAAGGAGCGTAGGGAAAAAAGTAGGCGTGGCATTTTGTACAATATTAGTTTTCTATTACTAAGAAAGTTCAAAGTAAGGTGTGTGCCGAATTTGAAGTCCCTAGGTCAAACACTCACGATTTTGGCATATTGGTTATATGGCAGGTGGGCGTGGCAGTCGACGGATTTCGAAGATTTTTTCAAAATTTCTTAATTTTATTCAAAAAAAAAACGTCCATGCGAAATTTCATTGCTCTACTCCTTCCACTCCTTCTATTTTTGGCCACGACATGTACGGAGACGTTACACTGTGCGTCGTCGGCGTCGTCGTTCCGTTGCTGATTCGCGAAAAGATAAATTATCCCGAATGCTGTCAAGCTCAGGTCCGAGAGTCCTGAGCTGTTACATCTGCTGCCACGGATTCTTACGCACGGAAATCGTGCTGTCTTGCATCACGTTTTCGGTGCGTGCAGCTCCGGCGCGATGGCAAGAAGTCAGTCACCCTCGGCTTATGGCTTCAAGAGTTACATACCACCTTCGAACGAAGAGTCCTTAATGCCGAGGCAACACAGTAGAATGACTCCATCGTGCCGGGCGTGTGGCTGAAATTGAAAGCACAACAAACATAAACCGTTTAGTCACAGGATATTACGTTCGCTTACACGTCGCTGGAATTCCGCTCGTTTATACGAGACCAAATCGTTTACGTGCCCCTGCCGCTGCGCTCCGCTCCGCTCCTCTCCTCTCCTCTCTGTACCACTCCCAACACATACGCCAAATACATGGCATTCCTCTTTAAAGAGAGGGTTTTTCTTCGGTTGCTTCCTTTTTATATGAGTGCATCCTGCTGGAAGGAAACAAGCAAACGTCATTCCAAACGGACACACAGCGAGCGAGTTTGATTAAATTTTGAGCCTTCGTTCAGAATTTTCACTTTGGAATTTTTTAATTTCAATTGCAATTTGTCAAAAAATCCGCCAAGCCAAGCGAATTCCGAGTAAAGAAAATAGTATCAAACAAAAAACTCGATAAATTTTCCCACTTAAGCAAGAGGAAACAATCAAAGAAAGTGTAACTGTTCTCCTTGTGCAGGATTTGAATTTAACAGTTTTAAGGGAGGAGAGCTTTTAAAATCGATTCTTTCTCGAAAACCCCTTCCTTAACTCTTTAGCTTCAGTTTTTTTTTTTAACAATTTTTCTTTTACTCCAAAAGGTCTTTCCAGTGGGTTATGAAGGGTTAATAGGAAGTCTTAAGAAAATGCACAAAAAAAAAAAAAAATTCCAAAACGCATTCTCATACCCATAGGCAGTTGTTTTTTTAGTGGTGGGGATAAGACGCATTTTTTTTGTGCCTTAAGAACTATTCCGCCATTCGTTTCGAATAGATTCATCTTCAGCTTTGGCAATCGTATAAACTCTGGTAGGAATCCTCCATCAAACCAGCCAAATTCCAACGACCACAATGAAACTAAAAATTCGGGTGATTCGCCCATCGACAATGTACGAACTAAAAAATCTGCTCCGAAATGTAAATATCCCAAACTAAGAGAAAAAATATGTTTCTGGCCATAAGAAGTCATTATTTCCCAAATTTCCGATTGCGACATGACAAGAACATTATCACTTTAGCCGCATTTTTACGAGAAAGTCGAAAAGCCAGTATAGAATACGATGTTACCAATCACTATTTTTGATGGGCAGAATAGTCGATGTAAAAATTGCGGACAATTGCTATCTGTCTTGCGTAAGCACGGGCCATGTAGTTTACCAAGAGACATTCTGGAAAAATTCCGAGAAACGAATTTCGAGACCTGCAATTCGTAGAATAAGCCGCCGAGGTATGTTGTATATAAAATTTCGATGTCCTACAGTGTCAGGATATGATTTTTTTATTGCCGACACATTCTCCGTGGAGGGTAACACCCAGAACCACTCCAGATAGACCATACAAAATGTGTATAGAAATGATCAGCGTCATCCGTCCGTCCATCTGTCTCTCTGTTTGTTTCCATACAGATTTCTTATCGAAGGAGTTGAGCTATCTTGACGAAATGTTATGCGTGTTGGTGGGGACATTGGTTAGAACAAGTTCGAGAATGGACCAGATTGGACCATTTTTTAAGGGTACCTCCAGTGCCTTCTAGGGTCTGTTATGAAAATCATAAAAACTGCTCTAAAACCAGAGTTTTTCAAGAAATTTTTAATGAAACTTGATATTTGAAAATACTTAAGAGCAATTAATGTAATTGAAAAAATTGAAAAAGTGGGCATGGCAGAAGGGCGTTTTTCGAAAATTGTTTCCTACAACCGAAATTCAAATGGGACTTGAACCGAAATTGGCATATATATGTACTTCCTCTATAGCGATAAATATCCTCTCGAAAAATTTTATTGTTCGGTCCATTATTAAGTGGACCTCCAGTACTATGGTTTGGAATTAGAGCTTATATTTAAGCCTCCAATTAAAAATAGCTCTTGTTTTATTTTAGCATGTTTCCACATTGAATTAACATAGTGAATTAACCATATGGATTAGAGTCTGTAAAGCATCTGCATCAAATCTTATCAACAATACATTATTTGTTTTTAGTCTCCTGAACCAATATTTTCAATAATAATCGTAATTACACGCTTCTAAATGTCCGAAATAACTCTAATTCATTTAGTTAATTCACTATGTGGAAACATGCTATTTATCAATATAGCGAACCAAAAAAATTTTTTCAAGATAAAAAAAAGTAAGATCAAAATTTTGGAAAGCTAGAAATGAAACCATAAAAAGAAAAAGTACTTTCTCTTCTTTATTGTTCACGAAAATCGGGCGCATTTTCTGGGCAAATTTTGAAGAAAAAAAAAAATCCCTCTTCGCAAGAAAAGCCATCTGGCAACGCTAGTGCTTACGTACTGGCTACATGGAAATCAACCGCAAGCCGATTTACGTGAAATTCAATGAAAATGAACAATATGCTAAGGACGCACCCTCATCAAACAGGCACGAGGACATCAAGAGCAGTGCAGTGTGTAGAGTCCACCTCTCTGTGTATGTATGTATGTATGTATGTAGGTAATAACGATATATCATGCCTTCAATTGCTGAGATGCGACCGAGTAGATAATGTCCCGAGCGCTCAACGAGATGATTTCTTCTGTCGTATATCATTTTCGCTCTTTTCTTCTTTTTTTTTTCGTCGTTTCGTCTCTCATCTTTTCTTATCTTTCCATTTCGTTTCTGTAGATCTGCTTCCAACTACTGTGGGCGCTGGCAATGAGACCCGGGAATTCTTGCTGAAGGTCATCGATGTTCTGTTGGACTTCGTAAAAGCCACAAACGATCGGAATGAAAAGGTCCTCGATTTTCATCATCCCGAGGATATGAAACGTTTGCTCGACTTGGAAATTCCCGATCGAGGACTGACGTTGCAGCAATTGATCGAGGACTGTGCCACAACTCTCAAGTATCAAGTGAAGACAGGTAAGAGGAACGGCAGCTCCATTTGATTGATGCCCCAAAATCAAATCAATTTCAATTTCAATTCAAGTCCAGGCCGGAGTAGAAAAGCCATTTATCAAAATTCAAAAAAAAGACAAATAAAAAAAATATATATATATGTATAAAAACGAAAAAGCGAACATAAAGTTGAAACGAGAACGGAAAAGGGGAAATTTTTTTGTCAGTCGAATTGGTCTCACCGCAAAATCCTAATTTCCGTTAACGAATATTCATCTCGGCAACGATTGAATGATAGTGTCCTGTGTACTCGTATCAGCGGAAGCAACCGCCCGCTTCCGTTACACAGCCTGTCTTCCGGAAGTTATGCCACTGTGTCCTTTCATCCATGTGCGCGCGCGTGTGTGTGTGTGTGTGTGTGTGTGTTGGTATGATGTGCCAAAATCTGGTGCCTCACGAGCGTTGTATAAATACGCTTATTATCGACACTCCAAACGAAATTGTGGACACGTGCCAGCCGCCTTATTCGATTAGAGCTGCAGCAGCACGAAGAAAAGCGCAAGAGAATCGAAAATTCGGTTGAATGAAGGGAACGATAGAAAACGAGAGGAATGGCAAATCATTTGGGTGGCATGCGTATGGCATGTATGGCATGTATGTATGTATATACATTTGTATGGGTTTCACTCTTCGATTGTTTTCTATTGTTTTGCTCGGCTTGTTTGTATGCGTAAACAAACGGTCACTGATTACGACAAGGAGCGGGCTTGAATCCTTGAAAACGGATAGGAGAAGAAGCCAGGTTACCCACTAAGTTCATCATCGGAACAGAGTTCTTCAGGGCTTATTTTTTAAAATACCGCCATTCCAGTGATTCCCTGACGGGACCAAAATCGGGAAATGTAAGTTCCTATGTTGGATTTTTTTTTTTTTTTTTTTTTAAACCACTCCAAGGCAACGACTCGATGGTTTTTTGATGAAAATCAAAATCCATTTTAATAGACGATAACGAGCTTCTTTTGCGGAAACCCAATCGCAACCCTTCTGCGATATGGCGCACTTTTAGTGTGATTTTGACGGACGATGGATAGAGGACAGAGACGGGGCTCGACCCGTCGCAACACAAACGTTTGCTCTGCCTGCAATTGAAAGGTGTAAACAGAAAAACTTTGACACACACGTTTTACCTCAACTCACGCATCCCTTTCATTTTCCCTCTCTCTCCCGCACCGTGTCTCTCGATCGCTCTCTGTCTCTATCTGTCTTTTGGGCTGGTGTATTCAATGGGCCATAAAATGGCATTTTTTGTCTGATTATTGACAATGAGGGCGAACCTTCTTTGGCCTAATATGGTTATCTTCTTAGATGCACACTTTGTTCGCTATTGAGCAGATATCCTGCCGCGTTGACAACCCTAATGCGACCGCACGCACAATAACCGAGGCACGTTCGCATCAAAATTACGGCTAATGTATAAAAATAGATTTTTGTTGCTCTTGTATTTGGCGTGGTGTCGTTGTCATTGCCGCGGCGCGCCGTTGCTGTATGCTGCTGCCTTGTAATTCCATTATATCTCGCCTAAGCATATGCTTTACTTTTTACCTCTGACTTTTCAAATTCAATTCGCCAGCGTTAAGTGAGCTGGCGATGCTGACACCCACATACATACATATACACAATGTTATATCGATTGTAGCAAGCAAGCAAGGTCCGTCAGTTAGTCAGCTAGTCCGTTCGTCATTGACTCAAGGCATCATCACATCAAATCATATTCAAATTTATGCAAAGAAAAATTCAATTCCCAGCTGAAAATTCAAGTGGTGGCTCTTTGGAAAGCCTGCGATTGGGTTGAAACTTATTCTGTGTGCCTGTTCAAACACTGATAACAAGAGAGAAAGCTCTGATAAAGGGAATATTGTTGATGCTCGTACATTAAGATGCTAATTAGATTTATTTGAAAAGAGTTTTGAGGTCTCGTAAACGGCACTAAAGTCCTCCCGTTAATTAATTAATTCAGTTTCCTGTGAGAGCTTCTCCTTCGGGCTGTAAGTGTTGACACCAGCCCATTGGCAACTGAGATCCTTAATTTCTCTTCCTTGAATGCAGCTAAGCCATTCGATGGAATTCAGGGGAATATTCCATGATTTCACAGTTGATTGAATGATAAATTCTAATTACTCACATCGAAGAATATCCGAAGAGGTCAAGTCTGAGCACCGTGATCAACTATTATTATTATTATTATTATTATAAGATGGGGGCTCTGTGCGCACCGCGACCCATAATGGATCTATTGTGCTACCCCCAGGGTTGTCTTAATTATCTATCCTTAGGCTCTTTATATATTTGAGCACTGTGGACGGTTTTAAGACAGACCAAAAATTGTAGGGGGCGACAAGCGCCTTCCCAAAGTTGAGGATTCTGCGGCTGGCCAGCGATGGACAGTCACAGAGAATGTGTTCTGGCGTTTCTTCATCCATTTCACAGAACCGGCATTTCGATTCGTTCGATAGGCTTATTTTTTGAGATGATATCTCAATTTGCAGTGCCCTGTGAAGTATTCGTTAAGGATCTTTAAATCTTTCCTTCCGAGATACAGTAATCTCTTGGAGATTAGTTTGTTGGAAGTGATGAATCTTTTGGCCTGTCTTTGACCTTTTGATTTCATCCAAAAAGTATGAAAACACTTTTCCTCCCAATTTCTGAGTAATTCTGCACAGTATGATTTCTGAAGTGTACAGAAAGGTTCAGGCCCGATGAGGTGTTCTTGAGCTCCCCGTTTGGCGAGACAATCTGCCCTTTCGTTCCCTTCGTATCCCTCATGACCTGGGACCCACCAAAGTGTTACTTTGTTGTGGTTCCCGAGGTCATTGAGGAGATTGAGGCAATTCTCTACTAGTCCAGATGAGATGTTAACAGCTCTTAAGGCTAGAAGAGCAGCCTGGCTATCAGACAGTATATGGTATAGACCCATTGGTACGGCTTTCTGGAATCTAGGTCCCAAGATGCCTGCACCTGTACTTCCATTTTCAAATTTGGATCCATCTGTGTACCAGATTTGTGATCCTTTCTCTATGTGAAGTAAGACGTTTTTGAATTCACTTCGTTCAGGAATTATTACCTTGTACTTGCGGTCAAAACGCAATATACGTTGTATTCGGTCTGGCATCTTCATTATTGGGTCCTCAGATACATTCAACAATATCGAGAGGTGCCCTTGAAGATCCCCACTTTTGAGATTTGGCACATTGTACAATCTTAAAGCGCTTGCACATGCCTCTCTCTGGATTTGGATAGTGAGAGGCGGAATGCCGGTGATGACACCCAGCGCATCTGTGGGGCAGGTTTTCATTGCCCCTGTGATGCTCCCACACACTAGTCTGTGTAGCTTGCCCAGTTTGGCTTCCGCGGTCCTTTGTCTGACCTTTCTACTCAACTATAGTGTATGTAGTATGTATGTATGTATGTATGTAGGTCGGCACGTAACACATTTTTTTTTGGATTTTAAAAGTCGCCTCATGCATGGTATACAGGGTGTTTTCCGAGTTTCTTACAATTCAAAATGTTCGACATATTTAACGCAGAGGTAATGAAGAAAACACATACGAAGTTATATTTCAAGATATAAAAGAAAGAGATTAATTTAGCTAGATGTACTAGGGCTGTATCCTATTCTAAATGAATATTCCCTTGGAATTTTTCCCCTAAAAAGTATTCTCCGCGGAAAAAGGAAGTGCTCTATGCATAAAAATGTATGTATGTGATGACATCAGTGTATCTAGGTGGTTCCCCCTAAAATGCACCTTAAATTCCCCTAGATTCGAGAAGACTTTTTTAAAAAAGTGTGCCTAAAAATATGCTATGATTTTTTTTAAATTTATTAAAATTTACTCAGTAAAGTAGAGCTGGAGAACTATCGATAGTTGCGACCATCGATAGTCTCGATAGCCGATAGTCTGAAATATCGATAGTACTATCGGAAGATATATTTAAATTTCTACTAATTTCATTGGAAAATTGCTAGTGATTTCAATCAATCATGTTTGAGCTGTTTAACATTTAAAAATCCACCATTTGAAAGTTTTAAATTTAAAAAATTAATGGTGGTCCTACAAATAATAATTTAATAAAATACTGTGCATAAGAAGCCCTCATTTAATATCACGTCGTAATATACAAGAAGCCGAATTTTAAAACCTTTCTTACTCAATTCTCCATACTTTGTAACCAGCACTAATGCTAGGCAGTATTTTGGTGACTTTTCCCTTGGATATTGAAAAAAATCTATTTATTTCTGTTTTCTTTAGGAAAGTGATCAGTAAAAATCCCTTGCAAACAATTGAAGTGATTTTTGATTAAAGGTAAAATCGAAAAATTCTATCAAAACGGAAAAAAACCCTCGTTCTGGCATCAGTGCATATAATAAAATGTTAGCATGACGCCTACAATTCTCATTTGGTTTGTAAAATGGGACACTTAAGCAGTGTTGCCAACTTCTCAGATGAAAAAAGCGCTGATTAATTTTGAAAACGCGCTAAAAAGCACCGGAAATCAATGATTCCCAATTTCTAATTTCAGAAAGCGCTAAATCAACCAAAAGAAAGCGTTTTTGGAAGGGAACGTGTTGTTTTTTCTGAAAAGATCATAGTATATTGATGTTTTTTTTCTTTGAATATTTATTATAAAACAAATGATTTAATATGCTTGTTACAAGTCTGCGTTTAGATTAGAAACGATGCGACTAAGGCACCGAACAACCATCTCTTTCTTCCCCATATGCCATTCTATATCACAAAATAGTCACGCACAATGTTTCTCTAGTCTAAACGCAATCACAAAATTAAAGCTGCCAGATTCATCATTGGTTCATCTTTCAGCTGTTGTGTTAGGAAGCAATACTTGGCTTACGTTAACACAATGTTAAAAATTGAAGGAAAAACTACTTTGAAAACTTTAATGAACGCAACGAAAAAGCGTTAGATTTCGCGCAAAAATAGCTTAGCGCTAAAAAGACGTTTTCGCGCCGGGCCTTCCAAAAGCGCTAGATCCAGCGCGAAAAGCGTTAAGTTGGCATCACTGCTTAAATCTATGTCTCGTTAAGTCCGAGGGCTGATTTAAAACAAGCCATGGTGGGGTTCGTGGGGACATGGAAGATACAGAAGAAGACTTCAGGGCGATGACAATATCACATCTTTTGTTCTCTTTGTTCGTCTTCGACCTTACTGTACTGTTGTCCTATTCGACTGACCTTATAGCAAAAAATGCAAGCTACACACTTAGCACTACACACACAAATTTTTCACAGCAGACACGCTTTTTACGATGATGTATATAACACTTAAGAAAAACTCTTGAGGGAGATATTTCCAAACGCGACGGAATGAAAGTCATTTCAAATGAATCTTATCCTGCGCCACTTAAACTCCTCGATGCCTTGATACAGCCCGCTGAAAATGTATATTCGTATACCCTTCTTAACATGGGACCCAAAGGTAAGGAAATACAGAGCTATTATGAATGTTTTAGGATGCCTCCAAAACGCACCGACGCAGAAAATTGTTTCAGAAGTCGTTTAGGGCATAACAAAACTATCCACCGAGATCATTTTCTCAATCCCCTTTGTGATTTCCCACATTTCGAGGGGGGCTTGAACCCCCAAAATCACCCTCCGAATACACTCATAGTTCCCTTTGATGGTATTCGTCCTGAAAACAAATTTCCAATCATTATTTCCCTCCAAATGCAAAACTACCCCGAGAAATGGTACTTTTTTTCAAAAAATTCCTACAATTCTCACTGAATTCATGATTTCGGAAACGTATATAAAGCAATGAATTGAAGAAAATTCTCAGTCATCTCAGTAGAGCTGGAGAACTTTCGGAAGGTGTATTTTCAAATTTGAACACCATTATCACCATCAACACATCAACACCACAACACCATCATCACCATCAACACCATCATCACCATCAACACCATCATCATCATCACCATCATCACCACCATCTACCATCTCATCACACCATAATACAACCACCATCACTCAACACCATCATCTACATCATCATAACCAACCCAACCATCATCTACATCATCATAACCAATCCAACCATCATCATCACCATCATCACCATCATCATCACCATCATCACCATCATCACCATCACACACCATCAACATCACCATCACACCATCATCACCATACACCATCACACCATCTACACCATCATCATCATCAACACATCAACACATCATCACCATCAATCATCCCACATCACATCAATCATCACCATCACATCATCATCATCACCATCATCACCATACCTCATCATCATCATCATACGATCAGTTCATCATCGATTATCGATATTTTACATCGACTAATTTTGATAATCGAAAGATGAATCTTTCGAGCGGCTCTCGCCACTTCATCTAACATAAAGGCACTTTTTAGGAATCTGGCCATTTCACAAAAAGAAGACAGCCCTCTGTCACCTCCAGCACCATCACTTTCCAATGCTAAAGTAAATGTCCATAAATCAAAACTATCGACTAGTCTTCAAAAACATCGATCATTTTCAGATAGTTTACAAACCACATAGTATCGATAGTGCTATCGATTGTTTCTCCAGCTCTACAGTAAAGGGTCTGGCGGGTTGCGGCATCATGAAAGGAATTTTTAAGCTTTGTTGATTTTTCGATAGGTGCCATCTAGAAACACTGTGGAGACTAGTTTTTAGAATTGCTTTTTGAACGGTCCTTGAAATATCCTTGAAAATCCTTTTTTAATAAGCCTTTTTTCAAAATTTTATATCTCAAAAACCAATTAAGATAAAAAGATAAAACTAACGTTGGCCGATTGCTTATATAACAGGAAATCAAAAAAAAATTTTTTTTAATTTTTCCACTGAGAAAAATTTTCTCACAGAACTAAAACGACAATTTTAACAAATTTTTTCAGTGTACTCCCAGTTTGACGCCGCTCTACAAATTTAAAAAAAAAATACCTCTAAGTATTTGCTTTCATAAAAAAAAATTTCATTCAAATTAAATGGCATAACAGTGAGATATTCAAAAAATTACAAGTGCACATAGATGCTCTAGTACTAATATCCAGTACAAATGTACGAAAATGATACAAAACACATTACTCATACGGCATGTTTTTAAAAATTTAATATCTCCAGAAATAATTAAGATAAAAAGATGAAACAAACGGTGACTTATTGTTAACAAAACAATAGAGGCCGTGCTATTATCCTTTTATTTAACCCTTTCATGCAGTTTGTGTACAAATGTAAATGCTCGTTACACTGTGCGTCTTCTCTCACTTCAGATTATTTGCTCATATTCTTGTTTCAATTCGATCTGATTAGCCGAACAAGGAACATCTCCAACGATCTATGTATGTATAGCTACTAGGGATGTCAATTTTTTTCATTTTTCCGATTCCGGGATTTACGGGACTTACAAAGCGTAGTCCCGAAATCCCGAAAGTAAATTTTTGGCAATTCAACAAAAGTTTGATGAAAAAATTAAAATATTTGAACATCGAAGAATTCTATTTCAATACGCCTCCAACATTTATTTGTCTAATTGTAAAGCATACACAATTTTAGAGAGAAACCATAGTTAGTTTATAACGAAAACAAAAAAACGCGCGGGACTAATGCTGGCTAATCCCGGGATTTACGAGATAACAAAACGACAAGGATCCCGGGATCCCGGGTTTGACATCCCTAATGGCTACTTTCCGTCATCAAGGGGATCTATCTAATGTATATCAAGATCCGATATCAAGATCAAGATCTAAGGTATAAAAGAAAAGGTCCGGCATGTCTGACTTCTTGCGATCGGTAATTTAAGCTTTGAGAAAATTTGCAAAAGGAGACTGTGTGATAATTTTGCAAGCACTTGGTATTCTACGTCCGTTCTGCTGCACTCACTCATTTTTAAGCATTCAATTATGGATTGCGACTGAAATTCATTAAGCAAAAAGATAATTGAGACGTTTCCATAGTCTGAACCAGTTTGAGGCAGAATGAAAGGCCGATTATTTGGGCTTTTATAGCGACTCTTCAAAGTCCCGATTGCAAATAAAGAAATTTCTGGCTGTGCCCAAAGAAAGGATGACACTTAGACAAAAATTTGAATACTTGAAGATCCATTGTGCAGTCATTGTAGGATCAGCTTTCAAGAATCGCTAGGAACCTTCCCTCGCGAATCGCATTTCATTTAATATTTCACTGTTTTAGTAGTATCCATCGACTGCTGGGTTCTATAACGGTTTCTAAAGTTAACGCAAAATTCAAGCTCTCTGCTAATAATCCAGACTATCATTGTTCTGGGGGCCCGTTTCTTGCTTTCGTATGAAAATAACTTTGAATGAGGTCCTTCACCTACCCTCAAGGGATAGCAATACTGTGAGATGGTTTTCCAAGTCAGACAGCAATAGAAAGTGGACCATATAGGTACATATATTGAGACGGCTCATTTGGAGTCACCGTGGCCATGCCTGACACATGATGGTGTCTGGTTCTTCTGCGAAATTCCTTCCAGCTTATTTGAATTAATTGCAATTCCATTTAAGGACACGTTTTTTTTTTTTTCTTTTTTGTACTTCCCAGTAGTGTACCAGGTTTTTTTTTTTTTTTGTTTTGAACAAGAAAGCTTGAACATACCTCTCTTCGAAGAATATTTTTGGGCTCATTTCGGGAAAGATTTATTGTGTCGAGTTTTCTTTGCTCAATGGAGACTCATAAAATCGTAGAGCGTTCTTAAGCTCATGCAGAAGGCAATCCATTAAATACGGATGGATCGCTGATAATAGAAGTTTTCTTGGCGCATGTTGTTTGCGCCATAAAAGACCCATTTATGATCTCTAATCCAACAAAATCCCATGCACTCCATATATTGGCAGCATAATCCAGTATGCCAATGTGAAACTCGTTTTTGAAGGGCGCCTTAGCTCTTCTGGTTCAGGACACGCATGCGGCAAACAACGTCTCACTGCCACCCGACCATCCTGCCGGCCTGCCAGTCTGCCAGCCTGCCACCCACTATTTTCCGATTGCCAGTGCAAGTGCGAGTCGAGCGAACGAGTGAACAGATGCTGACATCGATGTCGGCAGCGACAACAACAACAACGACGACAACGACAACGGCACAGACGACGGAGAATTGAAACGGCAAGAGCCAGGAAAGTGGTGATATTTTGGGACACAGCAGCACGGCCAAGGACGTGCATCGAATGATGACTATATAAAGGGAGCTTTAATCAAAATCCGTTGTTATTTTCTGACTCGCTGCGCCGTGATCCTTTGATGCGAATGAATGGGATTTCGATGTGCACAACAAAAGGTCGCATGGTATGCTGGCGGCAGGAGCACAAGGATGAGAAAGCGAATGCCCATCTGTGGCGCACGTCGACGCTGCAGACAATATGAGTCAAATTGAAATGTTGCCGCCGAGTCAAAATCTGGATTGAAATTTGTTGCGTCGCGTGAAATGAACTTTCGCCGGCTCTCACAGACAAATATGAATGCCGAAATGCCGCAGCTCAGCTAAGCGAAAATGTTTATAATATTAAGCACACAAATTATTCTACACTTTTATGATGGCCATATTACAACCGCGTAAGTTGGTCGTTCATAAAGTTATAGGCCGTTTACATATGCCATTTTATTCGCGTTTTATCAACTTTGCCCGTTTTAGCACTAAAACAACTTAGATTTTTCCCGTTTTATCGTACAAAACTAAAACGAGAAACTTTCCTGTTTTAATTTAAAACAAGTAGCTAAATAAGATAAATCCTGCTTATAACTGCTAAAAATATCGAAATCTGAGTGTCATCACTATAAAAATGCAAGACATATGGTAATTGAAATTTCTAATTTAAAAATTGTGAGGCTGTTTCCACAACCAATGTAGAAAACGAACACAATTTCAATAATTGCTTCTTATCTAAATAACAATATTCACTCATATTTCACGTGTTAAGCAAACAAAAGATAACTACAAAATTACAAAACGACATGTGCATATGTAAACACCCCGATTTGACTTAGTCGTTTTAGCTTAAACGAGTAGCGCTAAAACGTATATGTAAATGCCCTATTAACGTCTTATCGATCGAATCGTGTTTAGAAATATACCCAAAAAAAGACAGGCAAAAATAATTGCACCATATTATTGGGGTCAGCGAAATTCCTCAGAATTGTGCATTTGTGATAGTGAGACCACAGAGGCGAATGGCAATGATATATAGTCATAGTTATAGCGACAGTGCGACAATGGCGGATTTAACTTATAGGCAAATTTTGACCGCCAATGCATTAATAACAGAAAAGGCGAAAACTAGGCTTCTGTCCGAGGCGGGAAATTCTCAACTGCCTAGGGCAGCAAATTGTCTTAATCCGCCCCTGTGAGGCGAACCTGACAATACCCAATCGCCGCCATAGCGAAAGGGTTAGCTATATAAGTTTAAATATTTTCAATAACAGGCATTAAGACAGCGACCATTAGGACATAGTATTCATGAGATTTTCGAGACAATAATGGCGAATTTTCCATTATGAAAACCACCGTTTTGCCACGCCCACTTTTGGAAGTTTCGGAAATTTCATCGAAAGCAGTAATATAAGCTCAAACTCCAAATTTTATTGAAAGGTATCTCGAAAAACTTTGATTTTGGGGCAGGTTTTTTGGGATTTTTGAGATAGACCCTAGTACTGGAGGTACCTTAAAAATGGTCCAATCGCGTCCGGTCTCCTAGTGACGCTGATCATTTCTATATAAATTTTTGCATGGCCTATCTCGAGTGGTTCTGGGTTTTACACACAGCCGCACAAACGCAATATACCCTCCACAATTGAGTTTGTCGGGTATAAAAATGCTAAAAATTTAAAGCCAAAAGAAGCTGCTACCTTCAAAAATTCTTTTGTATGACTTGGGCCGCTGGACTTGCTTTCGCCATGGCGTAGTTTTCCAGTATTTCCCCCAGAAAACAGCTGTTGTATACAGTTATATCGCTGTTGCTCGGTCGATAGAGCCTCATTAGTGAAAAACAGGGATCGACACGAGAAGGCTGACGGCTTGACGGTTGTACAGAGAGGCTATTAGAGACGCATCATACATATACCCTGATACCCCTAATGGTATGCATTTGATTATTTAAAATTATATAGTTTTATATTATATAGTTTTAAGTAATTGAAATTAATGAAGCTCGGGTTTTGGTGACTTTTATAAATTTAAAGCATACTTTATGGAGTAAAAATTTTGTTCAACTCACGTTAAATTAAGATTCAAATCGGTTTTTTAACTTCAATAGAAATTTTTTTGAAGCTAGAAAAGCCGTTTGAAGTTTAAATTCGCTTAACTTATTTGAAAAATGTTGGTAAGAAAAATTTTTGCTCCATAAAGTATGCTTTAAATTTATAAAACTCAACAAAATCCGAGCCCTGCTAATAGGGAATTTATGATGGTCCGCAAAACTGCTAATTATGTTCATATTTTAATCGGCATACTTCCAAGCCTTCGATCATTGATTTGACGACGCTCGTTTATAAAATTAAAAAAAAAAATAAATCAATTAAAATCCAAAAGAGAGAGAGAGAGCAATGTAACGTCCAACTTTAAGACCGCATCATTCTTTTATGTACTTTATTTAAATTATTAATCTAAATTATAAGTAGAATATTAGATTGTCGATTCGACGAAATTTCATTTTAACGTAGGTATTTAAAATAAGTATGTATAATGCTTCGAGGTTAATGAATGTCTGGCGCTCGGAAATTTTTCGACCATCCCTCGTAATAGTCGTGCAGTGATTACAGGTTCGAGCGAACGAACTACCTTGTCTCAGCTGGTTTCCTTGCAATTCCCTTTTTCTCCAGCCGATTGCCGATTGCCGTTGCGGACGATGGGTTTTTAATCACACGACTTATAGCACTCAAGATGTGAACTGACAGCGCGCTGCTGATTGAAATTGCGGGATAGGGTGGTCGCAATAAAGGATTCCCCGTATGAGGGTTGTTGTTGTTGTTGTTGTTGGTGCCGTTGTTTGTTGTCAAATTGTTTTTTCATTGAGAGCAAAGACAGCGCTGGCGTACGTCTCTCGGTCCCCGGTTCGAACGAGTTCAAGATTTACCTTTTTTTTTTTTTTTTTTTTGTTACGGCGACCCCCGGCGGCGCTTGCACTTACGCCTGCTGTGCACGTAATTCGACACAATGAGGCAAATGGCAAACAGCAAACAACAAACAACGGATGAGCAATGAGCAACACTCAAAATGAGCCGAGGTTACAGTAATGAAGCATGCGGGAAAATTCGGACAAGAAAATCATGGGTAATACCCAATTAGTCGCAATAAATGAGCAATACTTTTGATGACCTTCTGGCTTAACAGGCGACAGCCATTTATGGGGAAAAACTTTGGAGAAAAATCGAAAAAAATCTAAAGGCTTACTTTGTCTTCATTTCCAACTTTTATGGGAGAATTTTTTATTAACATGCTTGTCCTTAGGAGCATCCCCCTTATGAAACTCTACTGCGCGGAGCCAGAGGGAGCAAATGAAATGAAGACTTGTGGGTTGGGGGAACGCATACGCATTGTCAATGCTTTCTGATTGCAAATGGCCATCTTTCTTCTCTTCTTCGTCGTTGGATTGCGCTCAAAAACAAATGCCAAACAATGGCATCGGACGAAGAGCCTCGAATAGAACACTTGGCGACAGCATACACATGCATATGAACCATTCTCGGAGAACTCCAGTATGCAATTCACTTGCTCTCAGCATAATTGCCGCTTACACGCCGCTGCTTTTGTGACAGACAAGCGCACATAATCGACAGTGGCCCATTATCATCCTTTTGATATCCGGAATGTCTTCAACAAATGTCGCTAGACGTTCTTCCGTTTCTTCGACAATCACACGAGTACACTCAAAAAAAAGAATCGCTTGTCAAAATTTCGAAATTCCAGTCATTCCATAAGGTGTCAAAGTGAAAAGGCATCAACCCCAACGGGCTCACTTTTTCGCACAGTGCAATTCACAGGCATTAACATCGTTTAAGATGTCAACTGAAGTGTCAGGTCCACGTGGTATTCTTCCAGAAATTATCTCGGTAGATTGCTTTTCAATGAAAGCGGCTCGAGCCCTCGAACGTATTTCCGGGCAAACTCCAACGTGCCGCAAAATTGTTTCCTGTTCACTTGCCTACATTTAAGAACGAATTCGTTTTCGATTTTATCTTTAATCGCAATTCTCTCTCGCTCTCGTCTCTCTCTCTCTCTCTTTCTCTTTCGCAGGACATCCGCACTTTTTCAATCAATTGTCGTGCGGGCTTGACATTGTTTCAATGGCCGGCGAGTGGTTGACCGCCACGGCGAATACGAACATGTTCACTTACGAAATCGCTCCGGTCTTCATTCTCATGGAGAATGTGGTGCTAAGTAAAATGCGTGAGATCATTGGCTGGCATGGTGGCGATTCGATTCTCGCACCTGGCGGATCGATCTCCAATTTGTATGCTTTCCTTGCGGCACGCCATAAGATGTTCCCCAACTATAAGGAGCACGGTGCTGCCGGCCTGCCCGGCCAACTGTGCATGTTCACGTCGGATCAGTCACATTATTCGGTGAAGTCGTGCGCTGCCGTCTGCGGTCTCGGCCTGGACCATTGCGTTATGGTGCCATCCGATGAGAACGGTAAGATGATTACATCGGAATTGGAACGCCTCATATTGGAGCGTAAGGCCAAGGGACACATTCCGTTCTTTGTGACTGCCACGGCTGGAACCACCGTATTGGGTGCATTCGATAATATCAACAAAATTGCAGACATCTGCGAGAAATACAACTGCTGGATGCACGTCGATGTAAGTTTGACGATAGTCTTTCTCTTTTTAACGCGGAGCTCAATCGCCCGCTAAATAAAATTTCTATTTCTTTCTAATTTTAGGCGGCTTGGGGCGGTGGATTGCTCCTGTCACGAAAATACCGACATCCCAGATTGTCTGGCATCGAAAGGTGAGTAGAAATGGAAACACATTTCATCATTGAAAGATATCTGACAATAAAATGTGATACTAGAATCCAAATACAAGAGTTAGTCGGAAGGATAAGATGCTGTCAAAATATCCATAAGGATTCTCAAGTTTTCTCTCTTCATATATTTCGAAGAAGTTTTGAACTTCTCGACGTTTCTGCAATCATTCCAAACTCATCTTGGGTACCTACTTTTAGAGCAGTTTTAAACCTATATTGTAATATTTTTTTATGAAGTTCGCCGTATTTGAATTCCTATTACCAGGGCACGGATTTTGTTGACTTTTATAAATTTAAAGCATACTTAAAGGGGCAAAATTTTTTCTAACTAACATTTTACGAATAAGTTAAGCGAAGTTGAAATTCAAACCGCTTTTGTAACTTCAAAAAAATTCATATTGAAGTTAAAAATCGACTTGAATATTAACTTTGTGTGAGTTGAACAGAATTTTTTACTCCTTAAAGTATGCTTTAAATTTATAAAAGTCAACAAAATCCGATCCCTGCCTATTACTAAGCTCTGGTCCTCCCTTACACTCGCTCTTTCTTTATCTTTATCTTTCTCTCTATCTTTCTGCTTTTAAGCTTTCGCTTTACTTGACTCTCTCTCTCTCTCTCTCTCTCTCTCTCTCTCTCTCCTCTCTCTCTCCTCTCTCTCTCTCTTCTCTCTCTCTCTGGCTCTCTTTCTCATTCCCTTTAGTTCTCCATTTGTCCCTCTGCCTAATCCTCTATTGCTCATCCCCACTAGAATTCGTTTCCAGCGAGATGAACAAGATGCTGTAACTGTCCAAAACAATTCGTGCCTTCATAAATCACGAGCAGGCCTGCAAGTAATTGCTCTTTAATAATCCGTAGCCACGTACAAACAGTAATCGGGGTGCATTTGATGGAAGACTTCAGACCCGTCGGCATTCGCCTGCATTCTATTCGAAATCCAATGAAAAAACAAAAAAAAAAACCCGACTGAAATTTTAGGTCCATTTTCATAACATTGATAACACTTTAATGCTGGACACAATGGCTGAAGAGTTGGAATTTAAGGAGGTGGATCAAGCGAAAAGAAACTGCTCATCCACTGCACCAGGACGTGAATGACGATTACTTCGCGATCGAACTATATCATTAGGTTCTCAAATAAACGAAAAAAATTTTATATCAATATAGCCTTATGGGAGATGTCTTTGAAAAATTTCCAGTAAACGCGAAACTGGGCTCGTGACATTCAAAAACCCATTAATCAAGTGTTTCTCTTTAAGGCCATTCGCTGCTTGCCGTCTTTCCAATTAATGATTAATTTCAATATCGAATTTAAAGGGTGTTTGTGTGTGTGTGTGTGTGTGTGTATGTGAGAGAGCGAGAGAGCGAGTAAAATTTCTTACCCGAAGAAGCGAAAAGGCCAATTTAATTGAACAGGCCCACAGACATTAAGACTCCTATACCCAAAAAGAATCGCTCGGCTTACAGGACGGACGTCTTAAATTGATTTGCATGTTCCAAAGTTCCATCACAGCCGGCAAATGGATGTGAGGGGGAAGCAATAGGCAAACAAAAGACCAATGAATAAAGAAACAATTGCTCCTCGAGATTAGTGGTTACTTTCGTTGGATTAACTCCAACCATCACAGTGCTCTATTATTTGAAAAGCGAAGCATATCATTAGGCGCTTCAGATGCTTGTAAGCTTTTGAATCGTCGTGTATGCCATCACTCACCCGCTCGCCGGCTGCCTCGCTCGTTCGTTCGCTCATTCACACAGTTGATGGATATGGTAATCAATTTGGAAACGCTCAAGTGACGGCATCGACCTAGACCGCAAAGTTGGATTCCTCAACGCCTAAATGCATTGGCAACATTAAGTAAAAGTGCTTTCAAGTTTTCTTTTCCTACTCAAGGCAAAGTAGGCTTAACCAAATCCGACAAGCAGTAGACAGACAGAGCAACAGCAGAAGAGGAGCGAACCGAGAGTCAGGGAAAAAAACGATTACCGATTACCGACTACCGATTGCCGAAATACTTAAAATGCATCCAATTCACTGTACGATGGCATTCTGAGAATTAACCCAACCGAAAATTTGCAAAAGATCGCTTTAAATGCTTTCGAAATTAAAAATTCCAGCAGCTTTAATGGCTGCTGCCTGCCACCACCACCACCACCATCACAACCGCCAGCAGAGCTAGTGCCGCTACCACCACATCACATCGCCAGCATCCGGAAGCCCACATAATGAATGATTGCAATGTTAAGCTGACTTTAAAGTTACGGCAATCACTGTTCCTCAGTCTTCGTAATTCATTCGTTCATTCATTCGAGGATTTCTCTAGTCATTCGGCAGTGCACCGTGCACATGCTGCAATGACGCGTCCCGTGGGGGATGGTTTGGCCGAACGTAGGAATTCCAGGTTCATTGTTTACTCACATTTGATTGAAGTAAAATTGATTTGAGCTCTCTCTCTCGCCCTTGTGTGGGTGCGCCAGTTCGCATTCGTCCACGTCCGCGTCCGCGTGCGTATTGTGTATATCTCTCCCACCCTGCTCAGCCATTTGGCCACTTTAAAAGCATTTATGTTATCCTTAGGATTACGGAATACCCCAAACGGAAACCTAACACCTGATGAAGCAGCACTGCTTGATTACCTAATTCAGTACACTCGTATATCTGTGTGCTAATAGCAAAAGCTGATTTTTAAGGATTAGTTATAATCAGGGGGAAGAGCGAAGCGTTCCTTTGCCTAAATAATCTTTATTTGCTTTACTTTGGCTATAGTTTTTTTCTATTAGGTTAGGTTTCGTTAAAAGCTATTTAGCGGCAAGCTTTCTTTTAAATCGTTTTTCGACAGCCTCCTTACGTTAGCTAGTGAGGATATGTACTAGCTTACGTCTCTGAAGCCCCTAGGCTTTACTCCCAAATCTATCGTAGATATTCGGTTTATTTTCTGTCCTGATTTTCTTTGTTTCCCGTTTCGGACCCAAGGCCTTTGTTGCCGATGCATTCTATGCATTGTTGTCTGGGTATTGCATTTCAATTATTATAGAGGACTCATTGGGGATGTGTTGGCTCAATTAAGGGCACTTGGAACACCACTCTAATTTAGGTGAGGAAAATTATGGACGAATTCTGCCAGAAGAATGTATGTGGGAGAAAATCAAAAGCAGTCCTGCCGATGGATTATGAATAATTTTATTTATAAAAACCTCCAATAGTTAAAGCTTACCTTCCATAGAGCCTCTTACAGAGAGGGGGTAGAGTACAAGCGATGATATCTAGAATTTCTCTAGGTGACCCCGAATGTTTTACAGTTTCATCGAATGTCTTACGACAATTTCTTTGGTTCTTTGGCCTTCAATGAAAAATTCTCTCGGACTCGAAATTTCCCTCTATTGGGCTGATTGCATTTGAAGAAATCGAAAAATTTTGACCACTCCCAAGCAGCAAAATAGAGCGATTCGACCAGCAGCAAGTCGAATCGACCTATTTTGGTTGAAAATACCCTATTTCTGACCTATTTTCCGGCCTTAAATATGACCTAACTTAAAAGTCCGTTTCGAAGGTCCAAATTACCTCTATTCTACCTATTTCATGACTTCAAAGTCGCTTCGACTTCCAAGTCGATTTTTGGTCGAAAATAGGTAAAAAAAATCCCTATTGAGTGACTTAAAATTGACTTAACTTTGAATTCCAAATTAGGTAATTTTTCAAGGCAAACAGACCAATTTTTTGACTAAAATTCGACTTTAAAGTCCGTTTGACTTATAGGGCGAAATAGGGTCAAAAGTTGACTTATTTTGTTGCATGCTTCGACTTCAAACTCGAGCGGACTTGATTTTCGGACTTCATAGTCGGTTTGACTTTAAAGTCGAAATAGGTCAAAATAGGTCGAGCTCCGCCATGTTTTTCGAATGGCAAATTGAGAATTATTCTTCTGCATATGCTTTTTCTTTAAGAAAAACAATTTTTTTCAAGCAATATTTATTTAATTTCCATCAATGAGAAAGCCCCTTAAAAATGAAGAAGTAGAAGGAACACTTTCACGAAAAATCTCAGCGGGCATATGTTTTTGGGACTTATTAAGCGCAAAATAATTTTTAATGAAGTCCATATTTTATTTATTAGTGGCATTCAAGCAACAGTGCAAATCGCAGTGTGCAATATTTGCACTGCTTTTTTTGTACGCAATTTGACAAGTGCAAATATTGCACACTGCGTTTGCACTGTTGCTTGAATACCACTATTATTTATTTCTTAAGACACGAAGAAGAAAATCTCTCGTTCATTTCTGCTTTCGAGTAATCGAATGACTGAGTAAGATATTATGTATTTATATCTTTACAGAAATCTGTTACTCTCTCTCTCATTTATTTCGTTTCCTTGTTACGTTCTCATTTCGTTTTCACTCATAAGTCCAATTAGGTCGAAAATTGGTCATTGCGACTTCTTTTCGACAATATTAGGTAAACGGACTTCTTTTCGCCCTGACTTTGAAGTCGAAATGCCCTATTATGACCAATTATTACCGCCAATCGACTTCCAATCTATTCCACTTAGTCGACTCGACGTCGAATCGACGTAATTTCGACCTATTTTAGGTTAGGTCAAGTAAAATTCTGACCTAATATAGGTAAGAATTACATTTTCGACTATTTTCTACTGCTAGAACAGATGGACTACAATCGCGCACCAAGAACGGCCTCATTACGGATCTACGGCAAAATATTTTGGATGCTTTAAAAGTTTATAATAAATGGTAGGTATTGTTCAAACAAAATTGGGCAATACTTAGGGTCGTAGTGGACGGCCTCAGTGTCGTTGTTGGCTCAGATGCCAATTTACGAAGCGATAGGTCCTGGGTTAGACTCCCAGCTGAGGTCGTGGATGTTTGTGGTTTTTTCTGATTCTTCTTTACTTACCATTTTTCCTAAGGTCTGAGTGTGTCAACGTTCATGGTGGTAGCCACATTAACCTAACCTAACCTAACCATATTTTTATGTTTACATTTCGAAGAGACGTTTCCACGATGCGAACCACAAAAAATGTCTGTCCAGGCAATTGCTTAAACTCCATATTCACGTAAGTCTCATCATCCATTACAAGGCACTCCACCGACTTTCGTCGGGTCTTCGTCGGACATCAAACGATCGCATTTTGTTTGTCTGACCCATGATACAAGAAAACAAGATAGCGCCACTTCAGTACCGCTATTTTGTGGCTCTCTCTGAGAGCCGAAAATTGAGTTTGTGACGTCACTGAGCAAGAAATTGTTGTTGTTTCCCATGCTATTCAAAAAAGTAAAAAGCCGGTTTAACATGGGAAACAACAACAACGAATCGCGATTTTGAGTTTGTGACGTTTCCTCTCTCAAGTGGCGCTATCTTGTTTTCTTGTATCATGGTCTGACCTATTGGAACATTTTATTGCACAATAGCACTTCAGACCTTCGCTTAAGCGTATCCAACTTAGCGTGTCGGTGCTGCTCTCGAATTTTTTCGAACCATCGCCATGTGACAGCCCTGGATTATTTTTTTTTGAAGATCTCAGCTCATTTTTGCTCTTAGCTCCGAATTTCTAAATCCTGTTTTAGGGGAAGCTTCGCTTTCGATCAATAGGTAAGGTTGCTTTATACTTTTTAAGTACGCGACCAACAGTTCTTCATGGCACATTCATCAGTTTTGCTATAGTTGACCTCTAGGGTGCTGTGTTTACTACACTACAAATCACACGGAACCATTTGACTGTGTGGCCAATTTTGTTTGAACAACGCCTTCATTTAAAAGGTTCCCAAGAGCTTCATATTAGAAAAAGATTCGAAGGAAATCACGAAGCGACAGCTTCTTAAAAAAGACAAACTTTGTTTCGAGGACTTTTTGGCCAGCATCAAAGCGGGAGCAACAGTATCCATAGCCCTCGAAAGACCCAAGTATAATGTCAACATATCGAAAAATGGAATAATTTATAAATGTTATCATCATAAAAACTTGCCCGTAGGTAATTCGTGTGCTTGACAGCTTGACATACTAAGTAGTGTAGAAAAAAATGATGCACTTTTTTTTTGTCGTAATCAATAGAGATCAGATGCATAGTTACATGTGTTGGAAACAGGGAAGAAAGCAGAAAAGCAGGCCCAAGGTTTCATTGCTGGAAATCTGAACGGCCTTGATTTTGCGAATATGTCACCTCGCGCGCCGTTAATCATAGAGATGGGATGTGGGTGGGTGCGCACTTAAATGGTTACACTCTCCCGGACAAATAAGATAACATCTCGGATACTTATTCCCAGTTCACTTCCCCCAGTACTCGAGATGTCGGCGGGCTTCTTTCGCACAGAACGAGTGCCAGTTTTTTTTTTTTTTTTTTTTTTTTTTTGTGCTTGTTTATGATGCTCAGCCACAAATGATACTTTCCTGCAGCCGGTGCTGTAGTGCTCTGCTGTGAATGAAAAACCGTAAATAGCTCCCTAAGGGATGTTTAGCAAGCGACTGCCTGCTGACTGCTGCCTGTTGCCCGCAGCCTGGCGCTTTAACTCCAAAATGTTCGAGTACTTGTCGTCGCAGGAGAGGCGCAATATGTATTTCTTCCCCTTCTCCTTCGACCAGGACCGGGCGACGCTTTCGTGCTACCGTTTCCCGTTTTCAAATTCAATTAAGTGTTGCGGGCACACCCCCGCTATGCATGAGACGATGCTATGTCTTTTCTGTTGTTTTCCCTCGTCATCGACCACTTCTTTGCTTCCTCGCCTCGCCCTCGCGCTCTTCTTCTTCTTCGGGGCTTTTGAGGGCCACCGAATATAAGATTTAAAGCGGTTGGCATTGGATTAGTGTTAATTGTTTATAATTTGTATTTCAGTGGCATTTAATTAAAGCCCACATCATTTAATTTTATTTTATATCTTACAGAGCCGATTCCGTTACTTGGAACCCACACAAACTGATGGGCGCCATTTTCCAGTGTTCGACAATTCACTTCAAGGAAGACGTAAGAACGATTGAACTTTACAACTTTCTAAAGTAGTAAGACAAAATACATGCATACATATATACATATCTACATATAAACTACAAAAACACAAGAAACACATGTCCACAATTTTCAATTCATTTAACGATGGAATGTTTTTATCCGGATACTCAGGCGTGTGCTAGAAGCCGAAAACTTACGGAATCGGTATTTTAGCCAAGTAAAATTTCATATACATACATACATACATACATATCAGAGTCTAACCGAACCTTCGGTTTCGGTCCGGCCACCGAATCGTCCTAAATTTTCGGTTTCGGTCTTTTAAAAAACCGAATATTCGGTTTCGGTTGAAAATTTTGACTTCGGTCAGACTCTAATACATATGTACATATGTCTCATAGACAAGCTTATAAAATGGGACTCTGTGCAGTTAAGAACCAAAAGCAGTTCCGACCCAAAACGAAAACCAACAAAATCTGTAAATTCTAACCCTCTTATTCATAATCAAATTTTAAGCTTAAAGCATTGTTTAAATGTCAAATTTCCATACAAAAACAGAATTGAAACAATAGGGGCATCACAAAGGCGTGTTAAAAACTTTGGAACGTCGTAAAATCGGAAAATTGCGACTTCTTAAACATTTTTTAAACTTTTTTTTGCATCTTGTACAACTTTTTAAGCAGTTAAAATTTTCCAATTTTCCGACTTTCCTATTTTCCGACGCCTTTGTGAATACCCCTAATGTTTTAAATTTGAAATTTGATTATGAATAAGGGGGTAAGTAGGTACATATGTATATGAAATTTTGGTTGATTTTAATTCCAATTCAATTAGCTTTCGGATTCTAGCACTTGCCTGAGTATCCGTGTATAAATAAGCAATAAGCAAAAAACTTAATTTCCAAAAAGTTGGAAAATTGGGCGTGGCAAAAGGTCGTTTATCGAACGCTTCTAAATCTGGAGTCTGGGAGATATTTAAGCCTTCTTAAAATAATATTCAGCCAGTTTAGGGGAATCTCCCATAAATCAAAGGGCATTTATGATCTTTACTGCAGTCTTAGGCCAGAAAAGTATTCGTGGAAAATTTTATGGGACTTTATGGGAGCAAGTTTTTATTTTTGGAAGATTTCAAAATTGAATTTTAGAGAATTTTGGCCTTGTTTTGGGACATTCAGGGGAATATTCCCCCCCAAAAAAAAAAAAACTGGCAACAGTGATTCAAGCATATAGGGCTAATCGTTTATCTGTATAAAGTATTGAATTGTCATGTTCATCTGACTATAACACCCTTAGTTTTTTTTTTTTTTTTTTTTATTGAACGTATTCGAATCGCCAATACGAATGATGAAAGGCCCAATGTAAAATTAATAGAAACGACTGAAAGATATGCTCCACTCCAGGCACGAAATTAGCCTTATCACAGTATTGCCAGACTTTTTCAAAATTGACCACTTGCAAAATTCAAAAAGAAAATTTCCCTTGTAATTGAATTATGTTTAACAAAAACAGAGGCGCTTTCCAGTTGGTAACATTCAAGAGCACTAAACATTTTCAACCCCAAAAAGTTTGCTCCCTCACGTCAGAACAAAACAACAAAAAATTTATATATAAATAAAAAATAAAAGCAGAAGTATGAGCAACTGCCTTCGGAGCACCCAAAACACCCTTCATCGCCTTGAATGATGTTGCCAACAATATGTTGCCTGCCATTGGTCACAGTTGCTGCTGATGGCTGTTTCTTCCTTTCGTCCTTATTGTTATTTTTTTTTTTTTTTTTTTTTTTTTTTCATTCGAGCATCATTCGCTTGACGGTGTGGCAGTAAAATTGCTGTCTCAGGAATTTTAATTAAAATTTCAACTTGACTTATTGCTGGCAAGGCAAAGGATACGCTTGTGCTTCGGTATTTGTGTATGTAAATGTTCTTCTAACAATTAGATAGAAAAGAATATCGTGATTTGCGATAAATGAAACAAAAAAAAAAAAAACTAATTTATTTAATTTTCAATTGACTAAGTTTTGATGAAATTTATTTCAATTTATTATAAAGGGCAATAACCATCGAAAACTCTTTGCAAATTATTTCCATACTTGAAACTCTCAATTTCTGTCTTTCGAGTTAATGTCGTCCGGTGTACTAAACGAAATAAAATAACATAATATTTTCTAAACTCTTAAAAACGATTTGACTATTTGCATTTGCTTCGGGAAAGTCTGGCAACACTTTTAAGCAATAGACACTCTTCCAATTCAAGCATCAGCAGACTTGATAGCTGCCACAACATGAAAACTGCATTAGAAATGGCGTGGGAAAAGTCGCAAGCTTTCGCCCCAAGCCGCATTTGTCCTTCGTCTCGTGTTTCGAGGATTACGATTTGCTCTTTCTCGTTTTAATCTCGTGTAGTACTTTAAGGGAGACTGAAGGCAAACTGAAGTGGCTTTCATGGCTTTCAAATTTTTAACACATTCGAACTTTTTGACTGTCATTTGCAGGGCCTCTTGATCAGCTGCAATCAAATGTCTGCAGAATATCTGTTCATGACCGATAAGCAGTATGACATTAGCTATGATACTGGCGACAAGGTCATTCAGTGCGGTCGGCATAATGATATCTTCAAGCTTTGGCTTCAATGGCGCTCAAAGGGTTCCGAAGGCTTCGAACGGCAACAGGACCGCCTTATGGATTTGGCACACTATCAGGTCAAGCGTATCAAAGAACATGCCGATCGATTCCATTTGATCCTCGAGCCAGAATGTGTAAACGTCTCATTTTGGTATATACCACGACGATTGCGCGGAGTACCGCATGACAGCAAAAAGGAACAGGAATTGGGAAAGGTAAGTTAATAAGCACAATTCATAAGCACAATCAAGCTTCCATAACTCGAACGAAACGGATGGCAAGCGCGCCTTTACGGAGCGCAAGAGAGAGAGCGAGAGAGAGGAAGAGCGTGAGAGAGGGAGAGAGAGAGGGAGAGGGAGAGAAGGAGAGGGAGAGAGGGAGAGAGGGAGAGAGGAGAGAGGAGAGAGGGAGAGAGGGAGAGGGAGAGAGGGAGAGGGGAGAGGGAGAGAGGGAGAGGAGAGGGGAGAGAGGGAGAGAGGAGAGAGAGAGGGAGGAGGGAGAGGGAGAGGAGGAGGAGGAAGAGAGAGGAGAGGAGGGAGAGAGGAGAGAGAGGAGGAGAGGAGAGAGAGGGAGAGAGAGAGGAGAGAGGGAGAGAGAGGGAGAGAGGAGAGGGAGAGGAGAGGTGAGGAGAGAGAGAGAAGAGAGAGGAGGAGAGAGGGAGAGAGAGAGGAGAGAGGAGAGAGGGAGAGGAGAGAGGGAGAGAGAGGAGAGAGAGGAGAGAGAGAGAGAGGGAGAGAGGAGAGAGGAGAGAGGGAGAGAGGAGAGAGGGAGAGAGGAGAGGAAGAGAGAGGAGAGAGGGAGAGAGGAGAAGGAAAAGGGAATGTGAGAATTTTCGGGTTTCGGAAGTCTGATTGTACTTAATGTGGCAAATTAAACGAAACCAACCTTGGTCGTCTTATTATTGCGCCTTCACTTCATCCATACTGCGTTTCCCTTCTAGATCTGCCCTATTATCAAAGGGCGAATGATGCAAAAGGGCAGCCTTATGGTTGGCTACCAGCCCGACGATCGTCGACCAAATTTCTTCCGGTCGATCATCTCGTCAGCGGCAGTTACTGAGCAGGACGTTGATTACATGCTCGATGAAATACATCGATTAGGCGACGACTTGTAAGCGGTCGATATCGTTTGAAAAACAACTATTTGCATTTCGCAAACAACTAAAAAATTCAAAGAAAACCAAAAGAAAAAGAATTCCCCCCAAAAAAAAAAATTAATAAATCTATAAAGTATTAAAAAAAAAAAATTATTAAAAACTTAAAAGAAAAATAAAAAAAGGAAACAAATTCAAAATTGAAATGAAAATGAAAATGAAGTGAAAAGAATCTGCACAGCCTTTGCCGGATGTTGCGCTGCTGTGCTTGGTGCATATCCAAACAATTGCATGCATTGAAAATCAATTGCCGCGATTGTTTGACCATCCGACTGCTTCGCATCTGCATTCAACTTCATTGAGGCGCATCTTCTGCGCTCATCGCACAAGGATTTCACTCAATCAATTGTGCAACCAGGCAAGAAATCCGCTGTACAGACCTACAGTCTACCTACAGTCTCTATTCGGCAGTCATAATGCCTGGGAGTAATTTTATTTCTAGCATTCGAAGCCCTGTCGATGATATTGTTATTAATACTTTTTTTTTTTTTTTTTTTTTTATTTGAGTTCTGTTGTTCCGAGTGGCGGCATCTGGCCTTGGCTTTGCAGTTGTTTTCGCCTAATCAAGCTTAGTTCAATTAATGAAATCAAATGTTGAAAAAGATACAAAAGCAAAAGCAATTATTTATCCAAGTCTATAAAGATAAAGAGAATATATATACATATAATAATTAGTTTAATATAATATATATACATACATATAAGTATATAATGTCATACAACCAAGAAGTATCCTTGAGACAAAAGCATATCATTATCGAACATCGCACGCGTATGCGACGTGTTTTTTTTTTCGAAATACACGCCCAACTAGCATGCTTAAACAAACGGAAGCCCATGCGCTTGTACCTACACAATTAGCACATACATATCTGTTTATGTAAAAGCTTTTACATAGACCTTTATACGCATACACACATACAAAGAACAAAGAACAAAGAACAAAAAAATTATATCGAATGTTGCAGCCATCAATGCTACTACAAACATACAAAGTCATCGCACAAGTTTTTGGAAGCCAAACTTTGATCGATCATCCACCACCACCACACCCACACACCCATCCACACCATAAACACTGCATACTCAACAAATCGCCTCAATCTACGCGGAACACACTCCCACGCATCACGTCCCACAGAAACCGTGTTTATAAATCTGTACTTATTTACATGGCATATACATACATACATACATTCCCATATACCAATGATCGTATTGTACTAATGCAAATACAAATACGAATGCATATATAATAATTGTGTAGTAATAATTAAGCGTTTAATTCTATGTATAGTCGTTGTTATTAACTATTTACTATTACATTTGAAATTGATATATTTACGTGTATTCTATTCGATGTTATGTTGTAACTTGAACGGTTAAAGCTTATGGAAAGTTTATTTTAAGCTCAATCATGAAAACTAAAATAATGTGCAAAATTTACTTGCATACATACATACATATATGCATGCAAAAATATTAAATGCTAGCAACTGTCGTCATTTCATGTCATACAAGTCATGCAACCAAATTCATTCAATTCATGCCATCATGCGCATAGCATGGCATGGCATGACAATGAATTGATTCATGTTCACATAAATCACAGTTCATACAATTCGTATAGCGCTAGCCTTTAATACCCACATACATATGTATATCTGTGTGAATGATATTAAATCACTACAAATATCTGTTGAATTCCCTTCCTATATTTTTTTATTGTGTTTTTATAATTTTTTTTTTTTTTTATCATAACTTCCTTTCAACCGTCACGACACTGGCCATGGGAGAAAAACCCCTCTCCATTCTCATGAGCATTTATGGCGTTGGCAAAAAAAAAAAAAAAAAGAAAAGGCTTTCCAATAGAAAAATTGTGCAATTATTGTTATTATTATTATTATGTTTGTTTTCATTATGAGACTGATCCGCCTAGCAAAAAGTAATTTACTTCGATGGTTGACGAGCCGTGTCTACCCTCTCGGTAATCATAAAATATTGGCTTTTCAACGTAAGATGATGGATATTTAAAAAAAAATAATAATAATAAAAGAAAATACGAAATATTCAGAGGACTTTTCCGTTTTAAATCTACAAAAACTTCGTTTCTTCAAATAGAAAAATATTTCAAAATAAACACTTAACGTTTTGCATTCACTTCTATCGTAGAACGTTTCTCATATTTAGTCAAATCCAATTTATACATAATCCTATAATAAATCTTTTAATAGGCCGTTTACATATGCCGTTTTATTCGCGTTTTAGTAACTTTGCCCGTTTAAGCACTAAAACAACTTCGATATTTCCCGTTTTTTAATACAAAACTAAAACGAGAAACTTTCCTGTTTTAATTTAAAATAAGTAGCTAAACAAGATAAATCCTGCTTATAACTGATAAAAATATCGAAATCCGAGTGTCATCACTATAAAAATGCAAACATATGGTTATTGAAATTTCTAATTTGAAAATTGTGAGGCTGTTTCCACAACCAATGTAGAAAACGAACACAATTTCAATAATTGCTTCTTTTCTAAATAACAATATTCACCCATATTTCACGTGTTAAGCAAACAAAAGAGAACCACAAAATGACAAAACGACATGCGCATATGTAAACACCCCGTTTTGACTTGGTCGTTTTAGCTTAAACGAGTAGCGCTAAAACGTATGTGTAAATGCCCTATAAACAAGTTGATTTAATTTAACGTACTTAATTGACTGTTTTTGTTAATAAATAAGCCGCAATAAACGAAAAACAATTAACCGCTATCGAAAGTGAATCGAAAAGATTATTAAAAAATATTATTGGAATTCGAATGTTTTTCTATTTATTATTGCCAATTTTTTCGATCCAGCCTAATTGAAATGAATTCGCATATATGCAATTATTTAGAGCTCACAGGTCTGGATTTTGTCATACACACAAAATAATTTTTTACCAGTAAAAGGTGCAGGATCTCTGTATAGATTACAAGCTCATTCTGGCGTTGATATGTCCTACGGAAATTCGGGCAAGTTAACAGTTAAAATACTGATGAAATTACCAGAGCTTATCTTGGTGATTCACAAGACTTTGCTGGATAAATAATACGGCGTAGAACGTGTGTTTTACCAGAATTACTGATAAAAAGAATGAAATGAAACGAAATTAAATATTTGTTTGCATTCCGGGCCCTAGGGCAAACAAAATCTGAATAGGTTTTGCACCCGTGCAATGCATTCAAATGCTTCATTAAAATTTGTACAGAATTAAAATTTCAATTACAATGTATAAATGCTGTATTATATACCATTGTTTTTTAAATCATAAAACATTTATATACAGTAGTAGTCGCTTAATAAGGGAGACTTTGTTCCGATCTAAAAGATGAATCGGTTTTTTATTTTGAACACTTTCTTTAAAATTGTAATGGAACGGTAATATTTTTATGCTCCGTAAAATCCTTCATCATCCTTTATGCATATGTGCGCACATACAGCAGTGTTCAATTCAATAGTTGTGCTACCATCTAGCCAGTGGCGTGTCCAGAGAAAGAGTGCTTTGATAAGTTCTTATATTTTCCACAGTGGTATATTGAACAATTATACGACATTAACCCAAAAAAATTTTTGCTAGAGGAAGTTTAGAGAGTTATGGAACAAAAACCCAAAAAATCCGAAAATTTCATGGCGTCCGATTTGGATGAAAATTTAAATATAGAATAAATGAAAAGTTTTAAGAATTTTGGCGCCAAAATTTTTTCAAGAAACGGATAAAAACTAGTCTAGTTTTGGTCTAGTTCCAAACTGTTCCAAAAAAGGACCAGTTTTTTGAAAAAATTTTAGTGCTAAAATTCTTATAATTTTTTTGGACTAATATCTTATAATTGTTCAATATACCACTGCGGAAAATATAAGCACTACCAAGGCACTCTTTCTCTGGACACGCCACTGCATCTAGCTGCGAACTAAAGACTTTCAAAAAATCAAATCATTATTATTCTTGAATGTAGTCAGAATAATTTGAATTTTTATTATATTCGATATTCCAATTAAAAGTGCTGCCATTTTATTGAACGCAACTGTAATTTTGAATGCATTTTTCTGGTTCCAATGAATTTTGTGTGATTTTCAAGACAATTTGTTAATTTATTTTAATCAAAATTAAGCCAATAAAAGCGTAAATAAAAAATCTATATTAGATCGAAAACTATAAAAAAAAAACCTATACAACAAACGTGCATACATGTAAACAAACTCACTACATATCATTGACATTGCCACCCAAATTCTCGAGCATTAATTATTCGTGCGTAACGCTTATTCAAGCAATCTTCTTTATGTACAAGTATTTAAAATTGGAAAAACTAAAATTCAACGCAAAAATATTTAAAAATATTTATGTATTTATGTATTTATGTATTTATGTATTAACGTAAGAAAATATAAGGAAGATTTCATATCGACTGACCTGTTCGATATATGGATTCTAATATCCATCCAAATCAGTGCTGGGGTCTTTTCTTGACTGGAATTCCCTCAAAAAGTTATAAAATGATCAGTTTTTCCCTTTCCTCTCATCGAAATTCCCACAAAAATTCCCAGTTGTTAAATGGTTATATTTTTACAGGAAAATGAAATAAGAATTTGAAATATTATTTATTACAAATTTTTTTAAAGTATGCCAACAAAAACGAAAATCAACTTCTTAAAAAAAAACAAAATAAATTCTTCAAAATTCGGAGGTTTATAAATTACGCTTAAATCTAATTGGACAATCGAATCAACATCGATTTACCGAACACCGACGTACTTTTTCAATATCGATATCTCTTTGAAAGCAAAACTTGTTGAAAAAACAGCTGATTTTCAACGATATATTGGTCGATCGATATTTTTGTATCGCGGTTTCAACGCGAAAGTAAAAATTCCCTTTTCCCACTTCATCAAAATTTTTGACTAAAATTCCCACAAAAAGGGAAAAATCCCACAAGTTCCCAGCACTGATCCAAATATGTACGTACTGCTTACCGAGCCCCTCACTACGTACAGCCATGTTCAATATAATAGAAGTGCCACCATGGAATACAAAAATTGCGAAAACGAAATCACAATAATTCAGTTCGAAAAACATTTTCTTTCATTCCCCAAAATATGAAATAAGATTCCATATTATGTCCCATGGGCCATGGTAATAATCATTTCTATTACGTTCAATATGGCTGTATGAAATTTTGAAACTTTGTCTTTACTCAATTAATGAAGAAAATTAAAATTTGAATTATTCCGAAATTAAATATTTCTTCGAAAACGAATGGATATGACACTTCAAAAAAAAAAATCGATTCCCCTAAACGGGCTAAGCTACATGCAATGATTAATTTCGGATGATCTTAGTCATCAGAAACCCGAGCATTTTATTAAGAGTTAATACAGAGGCATCCCTGGATCGAGGAACTTCAAAAAATGCACGAAAAAATTTGGTCATGAGCAGAGTGGGTATTTTTTATCGAAACGTTTTCATTGAAATATCATAAGACGATTGTACAGTCCGTCTCTTATATCCAGGGAGTGCTATCTATGCGTAAGTATATGTTCATTCCTTGATTATCCGATGAATCTACTACAACGTGTTCGGTCAGGGTGGAGACAGGGTTTCAAAAGTTGATAAATTTAATTTCTTAATTGAATTTAAACTCCTAATTCTTGCTGTATAAATTTTAAGCTTCTCAAATATTTATGTACCTCTAAATGTACCTTTGCAACAAAGAAAAGTTATTTAAAAAAAATAAAAATTAAATCAAAATTAATATAAAAAAAAAGTATATATATACATATGTAATGGAAGCAATACAAACACTTGTAAAACTCGCACTGATAACTGCTTGAAAAATTGCCCGTTTAGCTTGTGCTTATCTAAAAACAATGTTATGTCTGCTCTTGAAATTGTTATAAGTTTTAGCGAAAGTGTTAACAATTAAGCAAATATGTACATTTTCTTGTTGGATTAAATTGAGTTCAATCATTGGGAAATCAAAATGCGCATTTTTAATTTTAAACTCAAACCGAATGTAATCATCCATAGCTTGTTCGCTCTCGGCACAGTCTTGCACCCGTCTTCAACGCTGGTCGCACGACTTAAACAAATCGTTGACGATATCTACTTGCAAGACTAAAGCGTCGATGAAAAATCCATACAAATGTCGCGAGCTTCGTGCATGACACTTTGCAGGGCAGGTCATTCCTGAAGTCGTACATTCAAGCATGTGTATGCAATGAAAGGAAGTCACTCCAATTACTGAGTTCATGTTAAGGCGTTCATTGCTTTTTGTGATGCATTAACATGAATACATTGCGTAACATGGCTACATTACTTTTTTAAAAAACTATCCAATCAAGAACACAGATGTATATCTATTGCAACATGAAAAAACTTGGAGAGCTTGTAAGATGCCGTTCAGGCAGCGAAATAAACAGTACATGTCCTATGTGTGGGGAATCGAATCACTGGCTCAATACATGAAACAGTACTTTTTTCAAATTCGTCGACTAGACGATAAGTTGCATGAACGACATAGCTCAGTGTTAACTGACCCGTGACTCGGCATTGCTCACAACTACGCTCCTGATCGGCTACATCTGAGCGAATGAATGCATCCAGCGTCGATGCTTCATCGATATCAAGGTAATGACCATCGATTCCACTTGCGGGTTTTCTCTGTGTAAAACCTGCATTACATTTGACATCGAATGACATTGGCGGTAAGCGATTGGGGCTCCCATCTGCATTACCTTTCATCAACGCAGTCATTGAACAAAAAAAACAAAAGATATACTAAATTAATTCAAGCACAATATTTCGCTCAAGGTAATGCACAAAGTTGTAAATGGTAATGCAGCCTACGGCAAATGATCCCTGGCAGTATATAGTAAGAAAAACTTGGAGAGCTTGCCTCACAACCCGATGCCGGCGGGTTCAATCCCCACTCACGGCGAGCGACGGACATTTTTTTTTTACTTTTTGAAACAGTAGATAATAATACAGGAGATTTCCGATTTAACGAGTATTCGCGTTAGCGAGTTTCGCATTTAACGAGCATTTAAATTCGATCCATTGAGTATCTTATATAACGAGCAAAATGGCACAAACATTTTTGTGTGCACTCGGTTTAGCGAGCAACATAAGAAATCAGTAAAAAAGCATAAAGAGAAACAAAGAGGATTCCAAGAAATAGTTAAGCGAAGAGTCTAAAAGCGCGTGTGCTGCGCCAACTGCCGCAAGCAGTCAATGTATGCAAAGTAATGTGAACTCGAAAAAACGCAGGCGCTGTTGGACTTACCGCTTTATTTGTGCACAGTTGTTCAGTGATATCAATTTTTAATCCCCAAATCCCCCACGTAAGCATACGTTAGTAGAAATCAGTCGCGTACCAATCTAGGGCCTAGGAGGGGCTTTGCCCACCACGATTCTTGGTCTTAGGTGGAAGGAATTACGAAAATTAAAATGAAAAAAAATTGTGGAAATTTCTTTGCCCCCAGCGGGAAGTTGGATTGGTACGGGTCTCGTATATATCAGACTCGCTATGTAATCAAGCAAAAGATTTCTCAATCCCCTCCCCCCTTTTTTAACGCTTACGAAATCTTTTACAATAAGAAAAAAATGATTTTATGATGGTATTCAATTTAACGAGAAATTCGATTTAACGAGAAGTGCTGGCAACATTGAGCTCGTTAAATCGGAAATCTCCTGTATAACATATAAATAATAGGGGTATTCACAAGGAAGGTGGAATTCTGTTGGAAAATGTCGACGTCTGAATATTTTCAATTATAGTTCGTCACGCACTGGGGAAACAGATCCGGTTTTCACATATTCACTCAAATATAACCATATTTTTAACTAATCCGTGCAAACCGGGTGTTTTTCCCCAGTGCGTAACGAATTCAAGATTGAAAGTGTTTCGGATGTCAAAATTTTTATGGCGAATTATTATTATTATTATTATTATAAGGCTATGAGTGCACCACGACCTGATAGATCTTTTGTGCAGCCTATGTTCCCTAGAAAAGATTGAGACTTTTTATGAATCTCAGTGTTTCCAAGGGACTAAATTGGCTGATGGCCTGGGCACCCATAGTACTTGCCCCTAGACATACAAGTCTACGGCTAGCCGCCGCTGGACATGTACATAGTACATGCTCCGCTGTTTCCTGTTCAGCTCCACATAGCCTACAGATATCTTCGTTTACCACCGCCAGCTTCTTCAGGTGGTAATTTAATTTACAATGCCCTGTTAAGAACTCAGTGTAAATCTTAATATTTTTCCTACTGAGGTTAAGAATAGTGTCCGGCCTGATAGTCCTAAGATTTATTAGCCTTTTGGCCTGCCGCATGCCTTTGTGGGCTCTCCAGTAGTCCTTTAGGCTATTTTCCTCCCATTTTCTAATCAGGTCGTTTTTGAAGCTTAAATTAACCCCGCAGAAGGGTTCTGGTCCTATGAAGGAATTTGCCGCAGCCCTTTTGGCCAGGCAGTCTGCCCTTTCATTGCCCTCATGTCCCCCATGACCTGGTATCCAGAAAAGAGTAACTTTGTTCCTCTTGGATAGAGTCTGAAGGAGATTGTAGCATTCATAAACCTGTTTTGAGTTTACTGTGAATGCCATCAAGGATTTTAAAGCTGCTTGACTATCAGAGAAAATACATATGTTGGAACCAGATGTGTTCCTTCGTATGCATTCTCTAATACACAGCTCTAGGGCGTGGACTTCCGCCTGAAAAATGGATAATGTTTTTCCCATTGCAGCTGCTTTCTGGAAGTTGGGTCCGACAACCCTAGCCCCTACGCTGCCATCTTCCATTTTGGACCCGTCAGTGTAACATTTTTGCGAGTCCTCTTCCAATCTTATACTGTTGTTTCTCCACGAGTCGCGGTCACTGATGACTACCTCGTATGTTCTGGAGAAGATGAATTTTTTGAGCATTTTATCAGATAGCTCCATGCATGGAGTACCCCAGAGGAGATCTAGGGCCTTTATGTGCCCTCTGAGGTTCCCTTCTTTAAGACTGCTCAAGTTTGGAAGCCTGAGTGCTGCACATGCTGCTTCCCTCTTTATAGCTATACGAAGAAAATATGACGATTTTGAAAGGTTTCTTTGGAAACCTCACTATCCACATTCGGAGTTATGAAGATCAAAAAACAAAAACATTAATAATGGGCACTGATTTGAGCAAAATAAAACACACAAATTCAGGTTTTTTTTTCTTTTTAATATTTTTTTAGCAAAATTTCAGTAAGTACAAATTTTATTTGTGTATTTTTTTCGCTTCGCTATTACAATTATTGTTATAATAAAGTTTTACGTATTTTGTAAGTTAAATACGTGCGCACAGTTTTAGTAATTTTTATCTTTCATTTTATTTTCGTTTAATTAGGTTTTGAATTTTTGCGATGTTCGCTTCCTTGTTTACGACTCTGGCGAAACATTACTCCTATCGAGCCGATGTTTGTTTCTCGTGTGCGGTGATTGTTACATGAATCTTTCGTACAAATTTTAGACATAAACATAAACAGAATTTGCTAATCACAACAAAGTAAATTGGTATCACGGGAAAAAAATTGCCAAAATCATGATCGTTTACGGTATGTAATACACAAGAGGCTTTTTTTCTTGAGAACATATGAAGGCAAAACGGAAGCCATATTGGTTTTTTAACAAAATATAATGACAAAAAAATGACATCTTCGATTTTATGTTAGTCTTGAATATAATTGCAACTTAATGATATTTTTCTGACATCCTTACATGGTCGTTTTCTTTGTGTATATCAAATTGGTAAGCACTCAAAATCTATATATGTATATTTTCAATATGTATATGTATATTTATATATATATATGTGATGTATAAGTATTTAAAGATTAATAAATATAGCAACCAAAATAACAAAAACAGTATCGTATTTTATACAACTCAATAAGGATTAAGTATTAGGCTTTTTGCTTAAAATGTACCAAAACGTACATTTATACAAAGTACTTACATTCTAATTAAGATCTATAGCATTAATTATTATTAGTTATAATTACATTAATGAAGCTGCAAAAATGTTGCGCATTAGACCCTTAAACACTCGAAGAAGACTTTCTTTAACCAAAAAAAGGGGCATTGTTTATGAACAAAATCCAATTGACATATGGGCCAAAATTCTTTTTAATGCCTAAATTTCTGTCTCTGTCAACGAAAATCAGTGTTCGTAAAAGAGCAAATCAAATAAATAATAAATTTTACCTAAAAATTTATGAATAACGAAATAAAATACTCTAGTCCAATTGGAAAAAATCGAATATTACCAAACTTCCATCTTGCTTACTCGCAAATTACAGTAACATTGTTGTCTTGTTTGGCAAGACAAGACAAGATAAGACAACAATGTTACCGTAATTTGCGAAGGAAAAAAATTAAGTTTTGTTAATCATTGATTTTTTTCAATTCGACTAGAGTATTTTATTTCGTTATTCATAAATTTTTTGTTAAAATTAATTTTTTATTAATATAGTTTGCTCCTTCAGAAAAACTGATTTTCATTGACAGGGACAGAAGTGAAGGCATTAAAAAGAATTTTGGCCCATATATGGTGGTCATTTCACGTTAACTATCTCCACTAATCTCAACTGGAATTTTCTATGGGAGTGATTTCAAATCTGATTCTGGTAACTGTCGGTTTCCATAACACTCCCGAATATAATCTATTTTAGTTTCAAAACAGAGACATTTTTCGAAGTTTTCAAAAGAGCAGACAGAATTTTTATGTCTTTTTTTAAAGCACTTTCTTTTGTTATATTGCACTGGCAAGAAAAAAGTTTGTAGATTGAACTCTTTCAGTTAAATTATTTCAAAGTACATAAGCCTTTCTTTTTAGTTCCACTCCCAAAGACATTTCAATTCTAATGCTTAATTCCTATAATCATTATTAACATCAAAATGCATTATATCATCCAAATTTTGTACGTTCGAGCACAATTTTTTTTTCAAGTCGAACTACAAAGTACACTAAAACTAAAGAGTCCAAATCTTAAATATCAATACACTCGCTATGTCACACTTATCTTTAATTAAACATACATATTTTGAGGATATTGATCTGCCGAATAATTACGTTTAACAAAAAAATAAAAGTTTAAAAAAAAAAAAAGTGATTCCAACAGCTGAGTAACAAAATAAAATGCTGATTTTTCTATGACGTCCAAAGCGGAATTGTAATAACAGTCAAAACTCTCTAAAACGAATCCCCCAAGGGACCGTAGAGTAAATTCGATAAAGAAAGAATTCAGTATAAGGGAAGGAACATACAATGAAATGGTGTCATTAAGTCGCCTCGATTTTGCGTATTTTCGAAAAAGATAAAACCGATATTCGAAAAAAATTCAACAGCTGCCCACATAGAGCCTTTTTACACTAGTCAACTTGTTGACCACAATTCCCGCTTTTCTGGTAGAGAAAAATTGAACGTTTTATGGTTGCACGAAATCGGTAAATCGTTTTATGGTCTCCTTTCCGGGGAATTTTTCCGTGCGAATTCGCAAAAAATTCTACCATTTCGAGCACACACTGAGAAGGGAATATAAAGGGAGCAAGAAATTCGAAAATTTTTAAGCAGCGGCCATCAGATTCGTTTCTTTATTGATGCTTAGCATATTCATTTAGAATAGGGCTGAACACCTTTTTGCAGCTTTACGGACCACAATTGTCCTGAAAAATATGACTAACGGTATTGGAGACGGAGACAAAGACAAATTGAATGCGTGTAGATCTGTTTTATCGCAATTTGCAACGGCATACGATAAATCGAATTTCACTTTTAATGGAGTCTACAGCCATAACTATATAATAAGTATAAAATATTTTCCAAAAACTTGTCAAATAGCCTATTTTCGTTAAAGAGATCTAACTGTATTTGAACATTTGTGAACTTTTTCGTCGCTCAAACGCGTCATATAAAAAAAAAAAAAAAAAAAATTAACTTAAACCATAAAAAGTCTACAAAAAATTGCATGAAACTCGATTTATATGGTTAAAAAAAAAAAAGTAAATTTTATCACAGGTTTTATTAAGTACTATTGAGGATAACATAAGGACCATTGCCGGCCGTACACTTGATAATTCAAGCAGGGTCAATGACGTTATTCGAAATTTCTTGCGTTGGCAGTCCTATTCAAAATTTCTCTAATGCCATCATTCCTATCCTTTCAATTTTTTTTTTTGCTTTACGATTGTCTAAAAGTGTAAGGCCGACATTAATATCAGAAAGTATTTTATACAATGCACTGCTGCATAATAAGTTTATCATTCGAACAATAAGTTATAAACTACAGCATTAAACAGATCTCACTGCTGGACGGTTTGCGGCAGCATCATTCGAAACTGCTTACAATAATCATAAAAACTATATAAAATGCATAATATTGAATTGTTCGCGGAAATTCGCAAAGTGAAGCAATTTGAAAAGTAACGCCGGCTAAAAATGGTAAATTGGTGTATAATCATATTGAAATTTTTTATATTTGGCAATTCGTTACTCGGTTACTCGATCTGTTCGAATATTTTTGGCAACGTTATCATCTTATGCGCATGACTGCCATCATAAAGCGCAGTCGAGTGGCTCGGCACGAAAACTTCGAAGCAAGATAAATTTATTACGAGACGAACAAACCAACAAAATTATCTTGTTCTTACATTATACATATAATTCGTTTACATTTAAAAACACACGCGTTAATAACTTTCATGCGGGTCTTGCTTACTCTCTTCAAACTTTTCTCAACTCATTTTGCAGGTACATAGATGTTTTTGCTTATGTTCTATTTTGTAGAGAGCTTCATTCCATTCCAATTAGTTCCCATTTCATTTGGAATTAACTTTAAATCTGTCTACATTTAACGTGCACAGTTGCATATTAATCGAAAATTTCTTTCAATTTAAGTTTGCATTTGAGTTTTGGCTTTCACGCGCATGTGTACGCTTTGATTTTGCATCGATCAGATGAAATTTTGATATGAATTTGGAAGCCGAACGCAAAAAAAAAAAATGGGAGTTCCGAAACGCAGCAACAAAGTGTGTTAAATCAAATTAGTTTAAATGTTAATTGTGTTTGTAGTTTTTGTTTTTGTTTTTTTTTTTTCTTTCTTTAAATTCAGTTTCGAAGTGCGCCTATTTCCTTCAATAGTTTTTCATTTTAATTCTCATTTTCTTTTCTCGTTTCCCTTTTGTCTTTTTGTCTTTTATCTTTATCTTTTCTATTTTGATTTTTGTTCATTTTTGCGGTTGCTCATTGGCCATGCATTTCTTTTGTTTGTTTTTTTTTTTTTTGTTTTGTTTGGGGGGGAAAAATTCGATTAAAAGCTTTTGAGATATTTTGCGACGCTTCACCTATGCTAGTCGCTGGACAGTTCGTCGATGCGACAGCGAACTGCATGCTCAATGACTTCCAAGCTGGAGTAGTCCAATTCTTTGATAAGGCAAAGCGTAGCCGACAATAAATTCGCACTCTAAGAGAAAAAGAGAAAAGATTATTGTAAATAAAATGTCACAGACAGCCCGATTCTGAATATTCCCGGGGAACAATTTACTTTTCTCGAGAGTGAAATTATTCATTTTTAAATATTTGGGGGAAGAAATTTGATGGGGAAATTGGTATTTGACCCATACCCATAATTTTCCTTACCCCTAACTATTTGAAAAAGGAGAATTTTAGTCTCGAGAAAAGTAAATTCCCCGGGAAATTGTTCCCCGGGAATATTCAGAATTGGGCTGAGAATGTTTTTTCTTCTTCTTCTTCGTCTCACTTACACGACTTGCTGGACGTCTGTGATAACCATGATGATGCAAGGCAGGATTTGAAGCTGTATTCGAGGCTTCGAAGAAACGGCTCTCTGAGCGCCTACATCAATGCAACAACAAAAAGCTTTATTGAATATTCAAATTTTTACGTTTGTATGCGCAGTAATAAAAACCTTGTTCTTGCTGATCTTCCATCGTCCCACTCATCGCCGTTCTCGCGACAAACCAATCCGTTGCCGTTGCCGTTGCGTTGACCATTGGTGCCGACGATACCATTACGCGGCGCATAATTTATCGTTTGAGTACTGCCATAAATGTCACCCGATTGAAAGTGTTGTTGGGATTGGCCGTAATGATTATTGTGCTGTTGCAGGTGCTGCGCTTGCTGCTGCGGCTGTTGCGTTTGATGCTCTTCCCATTCGGTTAAGTCAGTCTGACTGTGTCGATAGCTACCGGGCGGATGTGATGGACGTTCTGAGTGATAGTACTCCTGAAATATGATAATCCATATTATCTTTACTATTATTTTAAATGCAAATGTATTTATATATATATATATATATATATATTTAGATTGACAAAGACATATTGGCGATATAAGGCATTTACGCACTTTCATTGATTGTACAGAACAGCTCGGGTGCATTGGTTGTTCCCGTGGTGAGTATTCAACTTGAAGAGTGTTATCGAGATCCGAACCCGTGGAACGCTGCTAGTAGGAAATTATGCAGGAATTTAAAGATTGTGTTAGAAGCTTTAAGTTAGTCATGGAAAGTAGCTAGCACCATTTAAATATTAGATTAAAATATTTTAAAAAATATTCAGATTTAGGGATTAGAATAAAATATTAAGAAAATTATTCAGAAAAAACTTCCATGCCAAATTCAAACAGTGAACCGAAATCAACTACGACCTACAATATTTCAACATAAAAGCGAACCCATTACAATCAAATATATCGCAACCTTGCTAATAAATCGGCACAATTCAAAATTTTTTTAATCAATTTTTTTTATATTTGATTGAATTTTTCTGTAAGAAACAACACAGAGAATTAACGCTTATATTGACTGAACCAGCAGTCGATTAAGAGTAATATTAGTTTAAGAAAAAATTTTATTTCTCTTTAGAGTCAAGAGGGATTTTGAATGATTTTCGAGAAATGCGAAATTTTTAATTGTGCTGATTTAGTAGCAAGGGTGCGATATATGACTAAGATGATTTAACGATATAACGATTTACTCAAAAAAGAAAATAAACATCATTTCAACATCAATGTGCATTGTAAATAACTTTTCTTGCTCAACTATGGAGGATAGAGCTAAAGCTGATGCCAACATTTGCATCGAATATCCCCATAAATAATTTTGGATTTCTTTTAAAAAGGAGAACAAAACAATAGTCCTCACTAGGACATCAGTTTAAGCTCTATTCTCTTTGGATGTATGCATTTTATATTAAAATGCTTATTAAAATGGTGTCCTTTGTTTTGGATGACGAGAACAAACATATAAAGGATTAATTATTTTCTATTTTGCTTACATCCACTAGGCCATTTGCTGGGCGGCCTTCTTTAATACCACTGTCCTCTACACTGGAGCAACTTTTTGTCGTACTTGTGCCAGTTTCCTAGCATTACGTTTGCAGAAAATTAATTGAAAAAGCATAACTCTTTGTCATCATTAAAATAAACATAAGTTAGAGAGACAGAAACAGAGAAAGAAACAGACAAGATCTTTCCAAATCCAAGATTATTTTTTGGACTACCAAGTAAAATCGAAAATCTTAATATGTAGGTAGCTAATAAAATACTAAACGATAACGAATAACGAAGACGCTGTACCTGGGATTGTTGCGATGACGATAACGATGATTCTATATGAGATCCTAAATTATTTGTCTCAGGCTTTATTTCCTCGGTATTGTCGTTAACATACTTGCCACCATTCTGATATGAATGAAAGCGAAAAAACAGAAATAAATTCGAACGAGAAGAAAGAAAAATAACTCAGCTCGTTAAAAAGAGTTCAGAGAAAACTAATTTCAAATATCTTCAATAAAGAATTTTTTGTTTTTTTTTTTCTATTTTCATATTCCTGCCACACAAATTGCATATATTTCTTGAAAAATATTACATTCCACAAAGCCGAACAGCATATGATATTATGAATATTCCAAATATTAATAAAATTTGTCGCTAAATCACAAGCATTTTATCATTTTTGACAAGAACTTTGTCTCATAAAATCTAAGTAACCGCTGAGGATAGATCTCGTAGGCGAACGTAGCCAGATGAATTTGGATTCGAATTAGTGCTCATATATCTTCATATATCGCTCATAACTTTCCTTCAAGGTGATGATTTAACTGACAAACTAAACCCTCAAATGAGAGAACTTGAATTATTTCGCCATCAATGACGATGAAAAAAGGATTCGGATGGCAAATATTCACTACCTGAATGTGCCACAAATCCTAATGCGGACTTAGATAAGGTATCATCATAAGTATGTATTATGTAACTGCCTGCAAAGCAGTTGGCTTTCTATGAAAAATAAATGTATTCATCGAATGCAGTGTACTCTCTCTTAAGCGGACACCTACGGGACCGAAAAATATGTTCGCTTAAGAGGAAACTATGTATTTGAGAAGCAGGAATATTAGATCATTCCCCAAAAGTGTCCGTTTAAGAGAGAGGGGTGTCCGCGAGGATATAGTACGCTGGTATAGAAATCGATTCGAATTCCAAAAACACGTTATCATGATCAATGCACCAGTAAATCTATTAGGACTCTAAACCAGCGAAAAAATGGCAAAATGTTTTTAGAGTACTTTTGAAAATGGATTATGATTGCGAGAAAGAATGCTTGATGCATTATTAATAGTAAAACATTTTTAGAGGAGACTGTAAGCGGATAGGAATTGGTTTTATCATCATGCGACTAACCCAATAAAATCTAACGAGAACGTACCTCACTTTGCGGACTCATTTGCTGTTGATATTGTTGCTGTTGCTGATTGTACGCTGATTGCTGATGTGGCTGTTGGCGCATTTGCGAATTACTTTGTTGTTGGCGGTGTGTTGGAGTTGGTGGCGGCGTACGTTTCAGCTCACGTTGAGGTCTTGCCAACGGCATCGAAGGCTCATCGTATAACATTTCCTGCTGAGCATGCTAGAGAAAAGCAAGAAAAAACAATAATCAAAATGAAAATTACATTCAGGATCAGAAAGAAAAATTTTTACTTACTCTCATATCGGGTGACGCCGGAGGACTTATGCTGTCTTCACGATTTTCTTCATTAAATTGCTCAGCCACTTCAAGATCCTCTGGCGTTACCTCTTTATCATCGAGTTTTATCAAATTTGGAAGCATACTGAGGACTTTAGCGCGGTAACTGAAAAGAGAGGTTAGAAATTTTATTAGCGTATATATTTTTATTAGCGTGAATTTCTCAAGTGCCGTGTATATTCGTTAAATGGCCTCCTGAATATCGTAATCCAAAATCAGTTTTAGGAGTCGCGAGCTTCCAAAAACGCACATAATGTCAATGGGTGCATTCAGCAGACCCAACTGTTGTGCAACTTTCGATTAAAATTCGTCTAAAAGTTGCTCTACCAACTCAGCTTTCTCAGCATTGTTGAATGCGCGGGTTCGATTTTCGAAAAAATATATGTAGTCCCCTCAGACAACGTGCGGCGAAAGCTCAGTTTCGCGTTATTAGTTATTAATTGGTTTTTTGAATTAGGCACTAAATATCGACTTACTTTACACCAGGAATGGTCGAAAACGGATTTTCATCCAGCCAAAGATGTTTGAGTTTTGGTAACTTTTGTAGATATACCAATTCCTTGAAATCGGAAACCTTATTCCGGCGCAGGTATAGTTCCTGTAGTTTGTGGCAGTTTTCAAAAGGCTGAAGAGAGCTTATGTTGTTGACGCTGACAAAAAATTAAAATAAATTTATTCAATTAATACAAGCTCGTTTGGAAGTTTTTTTTTTCTCGAAAATTCCTTGAAATAATGTGATTAATTTTATGAAACTGAGAGAACAAGACTTTCAGCTCGTAAGGTTTTAGTCTGACATTAAGAAAAATATTAAATATAAAATACAAAAACACAATGAAAAGTCGACGCGTCAGGAAGTGAAAAAAAGAAGGAAATATCGATATTCATATAACTATAATGTACTCAGGAGCCGTTTTATTGGCTCTTTTCAACACGGTCTTGGGTACCCACCAGATCTTGGGTACCACCAAAATGGCATTTTGCTGAGGTATCAACCAAAATATTTGTCTTCCTATTTTTTGCTGCCGAGTAAACATCTCTTTCTAAATGGCGCGAAATGTCCCGCCCAAAATCAATGAGAGTGACATATATAGTAATATATGATCGATATTATCGAATTAGTATCGATTTTCATGAATCCATTTGTTTAAGGCTCAGTTACTCTTGATTGAACGTTACTTGACGTAACTTATAGAAATCTGTTTTCCACAGATTCTTATCTTAAGTCAAAATAAGTTTCCGAACTGAGCCTTTTTACCCTATACTTGGCAGAAAACTCAGAGTCAATTTAGACATTGCCCCACGTTTGTCTATGCTCGATTATCTTTCCAAGTTACGGAATTTATCATCCACAAATTTGATACATAATTTTGGCAGACCCTAGGGATGATCCTTAATGAAAATGGGTACGATTCTCTCACCCTTACACCGAATCGAACCAACGTGAACCAACATAAGGAAAAATTTGATGGAAAATAAAAAGTTTTAATCACAGGGTCGTGGTATTCGTTGGGGGACTATAAGCATATCGGTTAAACGAAAAATATATCTGATTGTACTCCTACGAATTTTGTAACATCTGCAATTTTGGTAATAAATAAATTCAATGATTTCGTAAAGCTGATAAATAAAAAGGATGTGCAGAAATTGACATGGTTCTGTGGCTAAAAGGGCCATCATGGTCTAACATAAAAACCCATATTGAACGGCGTAGCAATCCTGAGCGTTGGCATTTGGTAGAAAAAATTTTCAACGTTATTTTCTGACACAGCACACATTTTAGTAGTGCTTGTTTCGAGTGGTTGGACCAAACTGCAATGAAAAATGTGATTTTCTGTGAAAATATTAGCGGACCTGCTTCAGGTTTCCTCCAATCGCTCAAATTTCTAATCTGAATCCTAGTACAAATACATAATATAGCAAATGTTTAATGTGAGGTATCCGGCTGCCGTATATAGATGGTATCCGGCCGGATACTAAATATAAGACTGGATAGGCCGGATATCCGTTGCAACTCTAGAAGGAATACAATTTCCTGATAGTAATGTTTGTAAGCGGTTATGTTGGGAGTAAATTCATTAATAAAAACAAACTAACATACATTTAAGGGAAGACCCGTATTATAAATTTTGTTTATGCCGCTTTTAGTGTTATCAATTTTTTCTCAGATTCTTTCGGCTAATTTTATTGATGTTTTTCGTCGGCTTCGTGAATGACTTTCTTGGCACTTTGCCACAAATATGTACAATGTTTTAGGTCAAGGTGGATTTTTCCACTTTTAAATCAATATCAGTTAAAAGAGGAGAAAACAAAGGGTCGTTCAACTCATTTTCATAAATTAAAATAAAGAAAAAGAAGAAGCAAGAAGCAAAAAAAAAAAGGTCTAACACTTTTTAGTAGACCGATGGTTGGGGGTCATAAAAAGAACGAATCAATGAACAGACACGTCAGAAAAAGAAATGCACTAATTTCCTACACTTTTATGTATGAATGTATTAGCACAATAGATCTGAATAAGGGTCGCAGTGCCTCCGATCCGCCAGATGGCGATACCCATTCACTTAAATGTATGAATGTATATTCCAAAATTAGTAAATCCGTTCCTTGATTACTCATTTGTGTGAGTCAATTTAAATTCTCCCTGCTTATGGCTCTTGCTTTGATTCTCAAGGCGATCGTGGGTACTTTGAGTTGTTTAGGGTTTCCTTTTTGGACTTATCGCTTTCATCAAAATGTATTTAAATAATGTTTTATACCTCATGCCATAGATTATTTTAAGAAAAATTAAGAGCGAACCTTTTTTAATATAGGTTTTAATGCATTTTTTTTTCATAAATTTTGTACATACTTTAAACGGTATTTTATTTTAATAAAAATAAGGAACATAAATAATCGCTGATTATTAAAGTACATCGTTTTACCGACTTTTATCGTATTGACGCTTCACGCTGCCGTAAGAAAGAGAGAAAGAATTTTTGTCATATTTCCGACGAGTTTTCAATTACGAAATTATATTTTAAGGCTCCAATTCTGTGATTTAGAGTGGCCAATTTACATTAAGAGTGGCTAAGCGGCCAGAGCGGCCGCCTTAAAATAATCCATGCCTCATGCAATAAAAAAAAAAAAATTCCCCCGACGCATATCAAAATCGGTTAAGTATGTATCATTATTATTGTTTTTTATTTTTTTTTTTTTTTTTTTTTATTCCGGAATCATTGGTCGGCATTTCGTTTCGACATGAACACCGAATAGCTTTGGAAATGGAATACTCAAAAGTTAATGTACCTCTAAAAAAAAGAAGGGACAAAGGGACAAGCCCATATCGATACGCAACCGACATGGTCTATTGAAGACGTTTTGTGTGCGTCAATGACACTCGCAATGGCTTCGAATTGATGCGGGAAAGCATAAAAATAGCATGAAACTGTTTCCAATCGAAATAAGAAAAGGAAAAATACGTACATTTAAAATAGAAATACGTATTTGAAATAGAAGTTCGCGAAAATCCGGGAAGGAAAAGTTAAAATGCGTCAAATGCATTTTTCATGAATTCCGAAATCCGAAAATAGCGCCCGCAAAAGGTCAAAGACATGTTCGTGCATCTTTGTTGCTTTCGGAGTTCACGTTCCGAATTTATGTCAACTTCCATTTAAAACAAATTCAAATTGAAACGATTATACATTTTATGGTCATATTGTTATTATTGAGAATATCCAGCTGCATCACCTTGGTCGCAACGCCTACATGATTCGACAAAATGCAAATGCTTTGCGACGATATTGGCGATATTGGCGATATTTCGTGTTCGATTTTGTGTAATTGCAATATTTTTACGTTCGACTTACAGCTTAACTTTTTGTCTTAGCTCTTTTATCTGACCTCATCAGTTTGCGCGGCAAGACCAAACAAAACTCGCAATGACATACCCGAAACCGTTCGGGTGATGTCTTTGTATCGTTCTACCGTGATCACACGTTCACACGGCAATGTTATTTGATATTTTCTTGCCTTAGGCCATAAAATTTCTCTGGAAATGTTGAAAATGCAAGGGGAAAAATTCTCTAAATTATCCGTCTAATAAAGTTTTTTTTTTTTTTTAGTGGTTCTTAGCCGTTTTATTATGATGAAGCAGGAACACCTAACATTTGGCATTAATTTAAAAATTATTTAAGTGAGTACATTCCGGCGTGGATTGTCTGAAACACTGCTCCATATAGAACTATAGCTGCAACTTCGGTCAATTTTTGGCGCGTTATGGCATGATTTGGTGAAAAAGTTCAACTGTGGTGAACCACGCCATAAGTCGAGTGTTGTGGTGAACCACGTAATAGAAATTGTGGTGTATCACGTAATAGCTTTTGGCCGAAGTTGCAGCTATAGTTCTATATGCACTGCTCTATACATATATATGTCACTCAGAGCCGTTTCCATTTTGGCTCTTTTCACCACGGTCTTGGGTACCCACCATGGTCTTGGGTACCCACCAAAATGAGCATTTTGCACTGAGGTACTCACCAAAAGTATTTCCCTCTCGCTCTTCTTTTGCCTGCCGAGTAACATCTCTTTCTAACTGGCGCGAAACGTCCCGCGCAATATCTCTGAGAGTGACATATATTGTTATATATGCTATACAGTGTCGGATTAACCATATAATTCTGACCGTTTACACTAGATAAAATACAAATGCGAAAATTAGGTTGCTGTGTGAGGCGACAAAATCGCAACAGCTTAGAGCGCTAAATTGTCTTAATCCGCCACTGGCCCATATAATGTAGAAGAAGCACTTTCTTGAAATAATTTTTTTTTTTTTTTAGTGTGTCCAGCAAGACAAATCTTTTTAACAACCAGGGTTCGGAAATCCGTTCTTTTCGATTCGTTCGCGAACGATATATAATATATATATATATATATATATATATAATATATATATATATATATATATATATAATATATAATATATACAGGGTGTTTCCCATAACGGTGTACATCCGAAGGGTGGTGATAGAGGGGGTCAAGACGAACCAAAAATCATATGGGAGGGGGGGTCGCAAATGCACCCTTGAGGAGTTATAGGGCCTTAAAATTTTTAGGCAGTAAGTCGAGAAAAAAAATTCTCCCACGATAACGGTTCATCGTAGCAAAAAAACTTTTAAGTAAAAAAATAGAATTTTTTCAGAATTTTTGACTTCGACCGCTTATTTATCCATCAATGGCTTAAATTCTTACCATGAATTTAATTTTGCCTAAAAGCCCATAGAATTGGCTTTCAAACCGCTTAACAGTTTTTTTTTCTACGATGAACCGTTATCGTGGGGAGAATTTTTTTTCTCGACTTACTGCCTAAAAATTTTAAGGCCCTATAACTCCTCAAGGGTGCATTTGACCCCCCCCCTCCCATACGATTTTTGGTTCGTCTTGACCCCCTCTATCACCACCCTTCGGATGTACACCGTTATGGGAAACACCCTGTATAATATATAATATATAATATTTCAAAAAATATTCATTATAGAGAGAATTCGTTATAAGGAGAAAAATGGCACTAAAAATGTATCAAAAAAGCCTTGAGAGAAATTCGTTATAGAGGACTTCGTTATAGAGAGTTTCGACTTTAATTGGTTCTTATTCCTAGCATTTTTTGCCCTATACATATACATAAGTACATATTTTAGTATGTATATAAACCCAAAATATAGTTGGTTAATTTTTCGATATTTTCTAAATGCACTAACAATATTTTGGGTTTCCTTCGTAAGATGAAAATGTAAAATTAAAGCCGTTTTTTTTTCTGCCCTGTAAGAATTTTTCAAATGTAAGTTAGCAGGTTTACACTCTAAGCCGACAATATGATAATTAAGTTTTCAGATTTGTTTCTTATTTACGAAGCTTGCCGGATGTATTGAATTCTATAATCAAATTGCAATCGTTTGAAATTAATTTTCGCTTCCTTCGAGTGGTCATAATCACGCACATTTTGTTTATGTGATAACGAAATAGAATAGAATATAGAAATCAAAAACGTTCGCAACATTCAAACGAAGAGAAAATGAGAGAAAATGAGAGAGAGAGCGAGAGACGAGTGAGAGATTGCATCATTTATGAACGAAGCGTTTGCATGATGAATTTCATTAACTTGATACATTCAGGGACGCCTTTCCCTGCAGACAAATAATTATTAAATTGCGTGCAGCGTCAGCTAAGAGCTTAAAAGACTTTCATATCAATTTGATATGTATCCCAAATCGCACTCACATTCTTCAGTTATGATGACATCATCAACGTCAACGTCATCGCCACCGCCAAATGATATTTGTATACAAATATTTAAAAAGTTGCTCCCTACGAAGCATACCATTTAAAGAAATTAAAACTTAAATGCGAATTGTTTTCTACCCCCACGCACAAAGTGCGCTTAACTCAGAATGAGAGTTCCATTTTCTGAACTTGAAAAGTAACGCGGAAAGCAAAGCAAAGCATCGAATTCTATAAATGGGCAAATGTTATTTTCAAAGCAGCAAGCTATTCTCTCAAGCTTCAGTGACTTCAGCGACTATCAGTTCAGCAAATAAATTGAAATGTGGGTAGTTCAAGTGGCGTCCTAGGCATAATTTCTTTAATTTTAAATAAAAAATTTATTTTCCTCTTTTTGTTTTTGTTTTTTTTTTTTTTTAAAGCTAAGGTTAAGTTAGGTTTTACGCACTTACCTTAGCGCCAGTACTTCAATGCTTCCCATTCTCTTAATTATTGAAACGTCCGAGAGTTCACTACCCCTGGAAAGAAACGTTTGATGTTATAAAATTTGCCAGCAACTCGAAGGGAAACTAAGACTAACAACAAAATACATATAATAGCAGTTCTAGTAATAACAAACATAAATAAAAAATAAAAAAAACGAAAATTTTAACTGATCTCATGATATTCGAGATCGTGAAATTATCATCGCAAAGCGCCCCAAATCTATACCCCCAGGCCTAGCCCTCTATCCCTTTCGTTGTCAATCAATACGAGATTTCAACAATAAGCAGTTCTACGTACGTGTTTCTATGTGTGTGTGGTTTTATATTTATGTATGTACTCTTATGATAGCAACAATTGAAGTAAGCTCTTACCATAAATTAAGACGTCGTATGCTGTTCAAGTCCGATTGCTTTGAACGCGCTATGACCATTTCTTCAGTAAGACGCATCTTGCTCGGAAAAACCTTTCACTATGCGTGCGTGAAAAGCGAATAGCGATCTCTAAAAACCAAGAATACCGTTAATGCGGCTGCTGTTGCTGTTGCTGCTGCAGAAAAATAACAAAATCGCTTTTGTAGAAAGCTCAGGTATACAAGCAAACGAATCAACGAAGTACGATACACTGTTACTGTTACAACTTTATTGATCTGGCAAAAGAGTCTACGAATCTCGACTTACTTGTTTGGATTCAACGTTTTAACTAGGGTGGCCAGCCGTAATTTTTGTGCGTTAATTATGATCAAAAGATTCTCACTTTACAGAAATTTTCTTTCTATTTTAATGTTCCACATCAAAATTTGAAAGAGAACTAAGTTTAAATTAAAAACAATTTCTATTAGCCTACATAGAATATGTAGCTATATGCAAAGTGATAGCGTACTGTGATCCAACGAAATGTCTGCCATTTCGAAATCGTGTAGTCAGAGTATAAACTTGTTTCAAGTATTTGAACACTGAAAAAAAAACGAAGCGAACACAATAAAAATCTTCGTTTATTCCTTAAGTCGATTTTGACAACGAATATCCTGTAGGAAGAAACAAACTTCACATCATATAAGCTTTAATGCAGATCAGGTATTAACGTTCGAATTTTATCCTGCTTTTTTTGCCTCTTATTTTCGCAGGTCATTTGGTCACCTTATTATATTGCTATCATTGGCTTTCAACCTAGATTCAGAGCTTAAAAAAAAAAAACAATCGACGGCAGAACCGATAGTATCGATGCTTTAAAATGTTTACCACTATCGATTTTTTCGAAACTATCGATGGCGTCGTACTTAAAATTGTATGAATATCTTTTTATACGAATAATCCACGGAATTTCCATTTGTTTAACATGCTTCACCGAACAATTTGTTTACTGATATGTTCCTTCGTTTGTTCTGTTGTGTCCCAGTGATTTGTAATAGAGATGGGCGCGTGATTGAAATTTTCATCATCATCACGTACGCGTACGTAACGTAACGAAGTCGAGCTTGAACTCCTTTTAACCCACTCACAGGCTTTTTTTTATTCTATCCCTGTCACGCACGAGGTTTGTCGGACACTGTACTTTAAAAAAAAAAACTTTTCTTTTTATGTTATTTAATGCCTATTCGCAATGAAAAATATACAGAAACGATTTTTCGAAGAATACATATGTAAACGCTTGCTTTCAGTGGAGCGGATCACACCGTATTATACCGCATAGAGGTCTTGTAACGCTCGCTGCCTGCAATCAACACGAAATTTTCGACACTTTCACGGGTGTCACAATTCAAGACGTCACGTGTCTGTCTCTAATTGGCAATCGCAAAAAAGCGCAACAAGACAATCCAATTTAAGGATTTCCCAAAAACTCAATACAACACTTTTCATAGATTTCAACTACACTTAGTGCACGGCACTTTGAAGTTTCGAGAAACACAAAAATCCATGCCGCACTCAGGCCGATGAATAAAGTAAATTGTTTTTTTTTTGTATTCTTTCATTACTACATTCCGATGGTGGCGCTGGGAAACTATCGATACTGTAGTATAACTTCTACGATAACAGCCCAGCTGGAAATGTCACTAGCCAACGAATGATTAATAAAGCAATATTTTATTTTTTTTATTTGAATAGTAAAAGCCAAAAAAGAATTCGAAAAACTCAATTTTTAACTCAATATTTTTTGTGATATTATGCTTTGTAATATTGGACGCCAAAATGTTGATTAGAAAGGACGTCCCCGGTCACACGTACATGATATACTATGTCTGTGAAGATGGGAGCGTGTCTTACTTAGCGTACCATCAAAACACTTTGGGAACCTGTTCAGTGCCGTTTAAATAGCCTGGGCTTAGGCTACAGAAACAGCCTGCGGCAATATATGAAATAAATGAAAAACATAAGACACTTTTTTATGCTCTGCAATACGCTTTCTGGTTGTGTGACCGAGGATACAAATATCTACTTGAATTTTTATATTTATTTTTTGAACACCATATGAAACGCGCAGAGAATTTGCCTTTCAACCTGCGTGTATGCTTGACTGTTTATTGAAAGGTAGAATGACATTCATTTTTTGGCAGAAAGACAGTTTTACGCTAGAAGGAACCTTAGCTGAAAATTGGCGCGAACCATTGAATGTTATTCCACGTTTCCACATTGTGTTTCATTGAGTGTTTTAGCGGTTTTCGTGTTTTAAGAGCTAAAACACCTATAATTTTACGTGTTTTACCATACAAAGTTAAAACACGCAGCTTAGGTGTTTTATCATAAAACATCATTGAGGCCTTTTACACTAAACAATTTTAGTTGCGCAACTCGCGAGTTTGATGGAGAGACGAGGTACGGAGAAGGTAAGGGGAAAATTGCTGTCGCGAGTTGCTCGTACAGGCAATTTTGTGCGATACGCTTTGTGCATCTCCTTCTTACTTTCAAACGTGAAAATGGCGTCGGGGCTGTTTTTGTCGATCGCGCAACTCGAGTTGCTGGCCCAATGTAGACACGAAAGCAACTCCAAAAGAGAATTCGATATGAGCTGCGCAACTAAAATCGCCTAGTGTAGAAGGCCTTATTAAAACACAGCTTAAAACTCTACATCTCTGAGATAATCGAACAAATAATCGATAATAAGCACACATCCCAATTGTGAAAAGAATTTAATTTGAAATTGGAATGGCGGGTTCTGATATTAAGTTAAGTTTTTTGATGTATTTGTAGCTGTAGTATTTTTTTCTTTCCATTTAATATTGTTGCCCAAAGAAGAGCCAAAAATTCCTTTTTCGCTGCCATAAAAATTTCGCTCATTAGTTCGCTTTTAATTTAACTTCCAGTGAAAAACAAAAAAGAAAGCAACAATTCAATTCAGTTTCAATCAAGGCGGCCAACCGTCCCGCATTTTTCGGTAAACCAAAACTCAGAATTTGTAAAAAAACAAAAAAAAAAATGCCAATCATATGAAAAATAGGATCGTACTCGTGGCCCAACATACTTGCGCACTCAATTCTGACTTGATTGGTCCAGTCCGACCACTTCCGATCACTAAATCGATTCAGTTTTTGATCCTGACCAAAAATATTTGACTTTGTCTATATCTACGGAGCTGAGTTCTAGCTGTTTCAAGATTCGCACAAAACTAGTATACCCTGCTTACGCTGGGGAAAAAACCGCAACGTAAAATTCCTTTTCTTTGACCAAGATTAAACAGAGTAAAGGTCTTCTTTGTGAAAAAAAAACAATGGGTATACATAAAAAAATTTGGAATATAAAAAAGTGTGAACAAAGTTCTTTATCAACGACAGTTTCTTTAATTTATGGGACGACTAGGCGACATCTGTATAAAACTCACAGTGAAATTTTTAGTATATTTTTAGGCTTTTGTTGAATAAATCCCCTACAAAAGTTATGATCAGGGCTCGGATTTTGCTGAAGCATACTTTATGGAGTAAAAATTTTGTTCAGCTCGCATTAATTTAAGATTTAAATCGATTTTTAACTTCAATATGAATTTCTTTGAAGTTAGAAAAGTGGTTTGAACTTCAACTTAGAGTCTAAAGTTAGGTTGAAAGCCAATGATAGCAATATAATAAGGTGACCAAATGACCTGCGAGTAAATAAGAAAAAAAAAGCAGAATAAAATTCGAACGTTAATACCTCATCTGCATTAAATGCTTATATGATGTGAAGTTTCTTCCTACAGGATATTCGTTTTCAAAATCTACTTAAGGAATAAACGAAGAATTTTTATTGTGTTCGCTTCGCTTTTTTTCAGTGGTCTGTGCCATTCCTCTTTCATCATTAGACAAAAAAAAAAAAAAAAAAGAACCAGGTCCATTAACTTTTCGGCACACAATTATGTGCATTAATACACTTTTTCATTTAAAATATATGAGAAAAATGAATAAGAGGAACCATACGGTATTGAGCCACTATCTTGTTAAATAAATCTTGCTTATTATGCTCAAAACGGTATACCTAATCCATAAGTTGATTTTAATTAGTTCTTTGCTTTGAAAGCCCTTGCAAATATTATATTCACAATTTGTGTGTCAAACTAATGCAAGCCCTGGACAGTAGCGTGCACTTGTACTCATATCCTCACACTATTGGGACCGGAAGATGTAATAAATTTTCACGGTCGTGAAAACCATTAAAACGGTTTGTTTTGTTGTCAGGACGACTATATATATTGTCGAACAAACAACGTAACTGCCAGCTGTGTCGCCTAGCGCACCCGTTTCAATTCAATTTTATAAACTCTTTAGCTTCCAAAATATCTTTAAGCAACAACTTAGCTGCGAAATTTCGATTTTTAACGTCGTCGTCGTTCAAATCTCTAAAAAAAAATTTTCAAAGCTCTTCAAAAATTTTCAAAAACGATAGAAAAAGATCCAAAAAAAATATTTATATTTCTTAAGGTCTTGAATCTATTTCGCTGCTTGCCTTATATTTTTGTTTTTCTAATATATAAAGGTTTTCCGTTTTTTGGTGCATTGGATAGATAATTCGGTATGGTATCGCCACGAAAATCAGCATCGTCCATTAATTTAGCAGGCGAAGAATATGGTGGCAGCAACGGCGCCGTCAATAAGCTTGCACCGTAAGTGTCATCTATTCTCTGCCGCTTAGTGGGTTTCCTCTTCTTTTTCGTTTTCGTTTCATTTCGTTTCATTCATTTCATTTCATATCAAATCATATCCAGAGCAAATAGGAAAAGCAGCGAAAGTCTTTATTCCACGCTTAGCTCTCACGCTTCGGCATCACTCGTATATCGTCGTAAAATGCCTACACATTTTGGCAATCGGCCACCAGCGCTCATACCAGCCACCACTGAGGTCCAGCAACGCGTTATTTCCGCAAGACGCTTGCGTTTCAAGAACGTTCAAAACCAACTTGGATTAGCCCAGCATAAAATAACGGTGAGTTTAAATCTCAATTCAAATGTTTAACAAAAATAACTAAAAAAAAAAGGGAACCGCCTCCACAATAGATTGTTGGAACCTAGAGCCTAGATTCTTATCTATGTACGTTCCACAAAAAAAGTGTAAAAACAACGTGTAAGACAGGAGAGCTACACAGTAAAAAAAAAATACCAGAAAATAATTCGTACTAATTTTACAATTATTTTGACACTTCTGCGGTTGCCATATTAGCCACCATGCTTTTAAATTGAAATTGTTCAAAATTCCCACATCTCCGCTCTCCGACAGTTTTTTTTTTTTTTTTTTAGATAATTTCGCAACGATTTTTCTTTACATCAAACACTAGTAGATTTCAGATCAAACACTGGTAGATTTAACCAATCGATAGATCCGAATCGCGATATCTCCTAAACTAGACGCTACTCCCTATTTGTAACGGGTCGACGCGACTAACCGCTCGAGACACTGCGTTCAGTAGTGAACTATTGTGGCAGGACCCGCGACCCCCTAAGCCGGTTTGTTGATTTAGATTCAAAAGGCAATTTCTCGAAACGCCGAAATGCAAACCCCAAATTTCTAGAAGATTTTTTTTTTTTTTTTTTTTTTTTTGCAAAAAATCGGATTTTTTATTTGTGCTAAAAATATTTTTTTCAACATTGCTATACGGTGGGCAACGAGCGTAGTAAGGCCGGCATTTTTGGTACCGTCGATTTCTTTTCAAAGAGCTTCAATTTTATATCGTGAATTCGTTCCTTTCGAAGCAGAAGACCTAATGATCCTCTTGCCAATTTCCATACGATACGTATAAAAAAAAAAAAATTAAAATAATGCTTTGAACATTTTCCTGCATTAAAAAAGGAACTTTCGAATGAGCTTCGAGTGCTCCGCACATTGAATAAACGACAGAATAATGCGCTCGAAAAATACGAGTCAACGAATGCTGAGCTTCCACGTTTGCTCCACTCGCATGCGGAGGAGTTGCGTGTCTGGCAGACAAAGTACCGTCAATTGCAATTAGCCCACAAGGAACTTGAGCAGAAACTTAAGCAAAAAGAGTCAACTATTCTAACTCTAACGGATGAGAACAAGTATTACAGTCAATTGAACAAGGACAAGTAAGTTCAACTAAAAACTAAAAAGTCCGGCCGGCTTTAACATATTTTGAATTTTTTTTGTCAATTTAGGAGCTTGGATGACCGACAACGTTTAGCCGATAAATTGCAATCTTTGGAGCTACGATTGACCGAAAAAGAGAACGAGGTGAAAATTGTGGAGCGGAGAGCACATCTCGAAATTAAGAACTTAAAACAACAATTACTCACTGAGCAAAAGAAAACCAAAGACGTACTGCAGAAATTGGAAAAGGCCCGATTGGAGCTATCAAGCTACCACAAATTAGAGGAATTCAATGTGAGTAGCTTTTGTATTTTGAGTTATTGATGAATGTTATCATTCTGCTACACATTAAATAGCGCCTTACATCCTAACTGACATCGTGGCTTGCTATTTTCATGAGATTCGTTCATTCTTCATTCGTTTTAGAAGAAATACTGCTCTTAACTTGAGGACAATGATGCATTTGTCCATCAGATTGAGTTTTTATTTTTATTTTATTTGACCGATAATATGCCTACAGTGTAAACTCTATATAACGATGCTCTATTCAACAAGGAACTCCCTAAAGCGTCGAAATCACTGTAGTACTATATCCATACTATCATGGAAGCCTTGCTTCATTCACTTCGTCCACAATAGATGCAAGTCCTTTCGTGATTAAGGATTGTGCCATTTTGGATGTCGTTGAGATCTTCAACGAAGAATTTTTGGTTTACTATTTTATTTTTGGAGGCCTTCCTCTTGGAGCTTCCTAGTCTCTTTGTATTTTTTTATAACTGCTATAACATCAATACGAAGTTAGCCAATCATGCTCTGGAATTCGAATCCGAATAAAAATTTCGAAAATTCTTCAGATTTACTTAAGATAATACTGAAATATTATATTGATTTCGAATTATTTTTATTCGGATTCGATTTCTGGAGCATGCCTGAATGACCTCTATAGACTAGCACTCGTGAGCCACTTTTGACCACTGTATTATTATTTCTCTTCTCCTCGTAAGATATCTGAAAAAATGGCTAGCATGACGACTAAGTCAACGGGCTCCTCCAAGCTTGATACTAAACCGTCGTCAAAAAAAGTTCCTAAGGAGAAGCCTTACGGGAGTAGTGCAATCATGCATTCGTCCAAGACTCCATCGCCATCATTGGATGTGGCTAATGGTGGCTGTGGCGCTGGTGACGAAGAGGACAGTGATTTCCTTACATCGCATCGATCGCAGAAGAGCACAAATTCCAGTACTAATATGGAATTCTCCACAAGAGAAACCGTCCGAAAAGCCACATCGTCCAAAAGTAAGAAATATGGAAAAGATCAAAATCTGAATACACCACTATCAGCAGGAAATCTCGTTGAAACGATTGGTGATGGGCCGGTTCAAAAAAAGAAACTCGATAAGAACGAAATCAAACGAAAGCCATCGAAAATGATGGTTAATATGCCAAATTTTGATGGAGAATCGAATGTAAATACTGCACTGGCTGGAGATGATGATGAGGATGTTGTTTTGGGCGGCGAGTCACTTGATAGCATTTTGGATCCAGATCTTGATTATAACTACACCGATGATTTCGATGAAAATGCCGATGAGGATGAACTTGAAGCAATGAAACAACGTTATGATGAAGAGGAGAGACTGGCTTCTCGTGAAATGTACTCCGATAATAACGGTGAGGTAAGTGAAATCAATGGATCGCGACTTGGTGGGAATTTCTTCTTCCTTTTGACTGACATATTGTTTTTCAATCTAGATGGATGAGTTGCCCGGCCGTACAAAGGATAATCTAATGAATATTCGCAAACAGCTTACCAGCGACTACAACGATCGTGAAGCTTTCCTTGACACGTTCTGTCGACAAGCGAGTTGCTCGACATTAGCAACACGGAATGGTGACAACGCTGGTGATGTGTCACCGAGTAACAGTAATCGAATGAATTTAAATGGAAATCGTAAGCATAAGCTCCTCGCTGCATTAAAAGCCATCGACGACGACCAATGCAGCAGCCAAGACTGAACTGAAGCCATCCATGACAACTGAAAACAAAATCAACGCAAAAAAAAAAAAAAAAAACTACGCCCGGCTACGCCCTTTTAACGAAAAAGCTTCCAAGAATTTGGAAAATAATCACATTTACAGTTCATTATTATTAAATTAATAATAAGTAGCGAAGCAGTTTCACAATCTCCTGAAGAGAACTGCATTGTAGCCCTCTTCAATTTGAATCTGAATTTTAATTGGAAAAAAAAATTGTGAAAATTGTGATAAAAACGCTCCTCCTATGGAGTTATAAAAAAAGGGCGTAAAAAGCACAAAAATCGGATTATTTTTATGACAAATCCTTCCGTAGCTTTCAGTTCAACTGGTGCTCTGCTTTTTCCGCATTTTGCTTATGGCGCGCGAGACCTTCTTACGCAATTCCTTTTCATGTTTCTGCTTGTGTGCTGACTCGATCTTCTTGACTTGCCGGAAATTCTTTAGGCGCTCCCTGGTTTCAATTTTCTTGCGCTGTTTCCTGTCTTGATAGTTGGTTTCTAGCATATGCATCATTTTGGCAACCTTCTGTTCATATGGCGAATTGATAACCGCGACACGTTCTGCGTCGGCTGACTTCGACGTGGCCACACGCTTCTTCGGTTTGTCTTTATAGGGCAGCGCCCGCTGCAACGCCTTGGGTATGGCAAGTTTCTTTAGGATTTTGGGTTCGCGTTTTATTTCCGTGTACAGGCTGTCAACTTGCGGTTCGTTCTTTATGCCTCTTTCACGTTTCAATTGTCCGAGCGTCTTCATACACTGCCATTGTGTTTTCTGTTCCGGTGGCAAAAGCAAAGTCGTAACAGTGGCGTAGAAACGTTGAACATCGACGCGATACCATGTACGACAGAATACGATGTCGCTCATAAGGATTTTATCCTCGAATGTCGCACGAAATGAGCCCTCTGGCGTGTTATGAGCTTTCTTGATCTGTCCTCTTATACCGGATACAGTTTTGATTTTTGCACCTTCGAATTTGGCAACTTCGAGCGTTGTATTGAACATGCCCTTTATAAAGGCCGTCTTTTTATAAATCTTTAATGGATGGCCGACTAATTTGAGTTTCTTCATAATCTGTACAGACTTGTCCAACTCGGTGACGCAGCCAGTGGCAGCGATACGAAAGCCAAGACGTCGCATTTCCGGTAAATCGTAACGAACACTTTGCAAGGCTAGAAAACCGGTACCCTGAGGTGTAATCGGACCCCAAAATGTCATGCTGCAGGTAATATGTTCGGGCGTATACTTTAAATAGCGATGACGCATATTATCCTCGACCATCGCGTACACCGGAATCGTCTGGAAGCGACGCCAACCCATCGAAATGATCAGTGGATCGCCGGTTTTGAGTATTTTCTTGTACCAGCGATGCTTCTTCACTTTACAATTAACGTAGCCAATATTCTCTTCGGGCATATTAAGGGCACCGACTAGAATTGGATAGCTTGGATCAAAATTTTCAATGAACTCCGCAGGCATTTGCTTGAAACCTACAAAATCCGAAAAAAATTAAAATCTATTAAATCAATTCCTTGCAATGAGCTCCCTCCTATTTGACTTCTCACCTAAGCGCACATAAAGTCCAGCTCGATATCCCTCGATTTGTAAGCGTAGTTCTTCGTCGAGATTCTCGAATTCGCTCTTATTGAGGGTGGATTGCTTTTCTGCCTCAGCCTTTAAGCCTTCGTAATATGAGTGATCACCAACAATACGACCATTTTCGTCTTTCGTCTCCTTGTTGTCATATTCCGCATCGAATTTGGCTTTCAATTTTAGCTTTTTCGCCATGATTTCGGCTTTTGTCATATTTTGTTCTTCGACGCGCGTCATTTTACGTTTTGTGGCACCATTACCATCCGTCTTTGTTGTGCCATCATTCTCTTCTGCCTCTTCTGCTGCATTTTTATTTTTTAATTCATGGTTTTGTGATGCTGTATGCTTCTCGCCAGTTTCCAAGTCTTCAAAGTCTCCATAGACTTCGCTCCCAGCATCACTCATCGCATCGAGTCGCAACAGGGTTTCAGCATCTTCCGATGCTTTCCATTTTCCCGTGACAAAGCAGCTTTGCAAAAGCTCCTTATTACTCGTCTCCAGCCAGTCACGCGTTACACCTAACATGTCTTCGAAAAAGCAAATCTCTTCCTTATCACGTATATCCTTATCTTTACTAATCTGTGATTGCTTTTTCGCAACCACTTTGAAGAGACCTCCGACCTCATCACCAGATTCATTCCCATCAGCACTCTCTTCGTTGGCGTCTTTATTCTAAATGTTGTAAAAAAAATATATGATATTATTTAAAGGAAAGAAATTTTTCATTTTATCCGAAAGACGACATACCCGTTGTTCACAAATATTTTTATTGTAACAGCCATAGACTAAACGCATGACATTGCGTGACGTTGAATGTCGTTCCAGAAAAGCATCTCTCGCCTTTTGTGCTAAATTATCTTTCCAACTTAAACCGTTGAGCAGTATCGCATTCTCTGCATCGCTTCCATCACTCCCATCGCTTTCATCGCTTGAATATTCACCGCTTACATTTTTCGCTTTCTTGAAGTCTTCAACGTTTTGGTATTCCTCATCAGCTGAGTCTTCCTCACCCGTCATCGGGTCATCTTCGTTCTCATTATCATTATCATCCAAATTATTTCTCCAATCGAACTTTTTCTTTTTGCTGTTACTCTCTCTAATGTCCTCGTCTTCGCTGTCACTACCACTCTCATCTTCATCAACGGTGTCTTCATCTGCATCACTCTCACTACTATTTCCATCACCATTTTCATCGTCGTCATTGTCGTCTGGCTCACAATTATCATCGGGGTCCCCCGATTCAATGTTTTCAGTAAAGTCTTTTGACTTTATAGGCTTACTATCGGAGAATAATTTAAACTCTTGTTCTTCAATCTGAGTGTTAACAGTCTGTTTCTTCTCGATAAGTTTTTCCAGCAATTGATCCTGCTCCTCCGTCGCCTCGCTCTTCTCTTTGTGACTATGTGAACCTTGTAACTCAATATACACCGCGTCCTTATCATATACAATGCCACCCACACCCGACATTGGAGCATAGAGTAGCCGTTCTTTTTCCAACAAACTACGTTTCTTTTCAGTACCTGGCAACGGACAAGGATCCGAAATAGAGCTCAGTTCATCGATACGCATGTCGCCCAAACCAGCTATGTGGACCATCAAGTCCCGTTTGATTGGAACACCACGAACATAACCATAGAGAACTACTTCACGATCGGTCTTCGGATTTTGACGCACTAATTCCGTATTTGTTACATCCTCAACTCTATCTACAACCAGATAACTGTGAGCACCACGCCACTGAAGTGGTCGAAATTTCATCACCGAAATGAAGCGACCCAAATTTTTTATATCATTGCGCAAATACTCGCCATGGAGCAGTCCCGAAAGATAAAACAGTTTAGCACCGTTGTACACTTCCGTCCAGAAGCGATGTTTTAACTCTTTTTTACGTTTTCTCATTTGCTTTGCATTACGTATCATGTCAAGATGTGTTAGAACACCCATTATTTTTGGCATTCCATGAACTTGGCATATATTCAGGAATTCAAAAATTTCCATTTCAAAACCGTAGCTCGCGTCGCAGAGCAACAACACAAGATCGGCACACTTGGCGATATCAATCATCGAATTGATATCATTGTTGCACTCCAAGAGCGTTATGCGGCGTTTCTTTGACGTCACCACAGTGATGGGACCGTTTATATCGGTCACGTTAGTTCGAGTGAAATTCTTAATTAAATCCTTTATCAATGTTGATTTGCCAACTTTGGGCGGCCCCACGACTCCGATCAGTACTGGTGGTGGTTCTTGCGGCGTTCGATCAGCAATGGGGATATGCTGCTTTTTTGCTGTCAGATCCTCCTTCCGCCGAAAGTTCCGTTCCGCCTTTTGCAGTGATGATATGGCAAATGCCTTGGGATTTCGCTGCCTCGCACTCAAAACTTCAACGCCGCCTCTGCTCTCAGCCTCTTTCTTTGTCTTTATCTTCTTTTTCTGCGCTTTAACACCGGCCTGACGGGCACGATGAGACTTTTTCTTGTCATTCTCGTCTCCTTCCTCGCCCATATGAATTTAAATTAACCAAGTAATTGTCAAATGCCTCGAGTTTGTTTACTGAAGCACGTGTGTTAAATGAAAACAGTCAATCAGTGCTGCCGTCTTGCTACAATTTTTTTTTTTTTTTGGTAGAAATTATTTAAAGTTTTTAAATTCGTAAGATTGGTAGCTTTGCTTAAGACATGGTAGATTTGCATTATTTCCTCGTTAATGTAAAAAAAAAAAACCTTGGAAAGCGCGTAAATAAACAAATTGGAAAGAAAGAAAGCAAGTCAGCAATATGAAAAATAGTTTAAATGAAAGCTGCTTCAATAAGCTATGCTCGTTTGTGTTTAAATTTTTTTTTTTGCCGCACAGCTCTGCTGCTGCCAAACTTAAGTTTTCCCACCATTTGGTCATCTAAAACTTTATTTTAGTGTCTTTAATTTCATCTTTCTCCAGATTCAGGCTACACTAACAATATTTTTTCTTTAACAATTAAGTAAGTTGAGAGCTATAAATGTAATATATGTAATCTATAATAGCGTTGCGGCAGTAAAACTGGAAAAGGAAAAACAAAAACCATTTACTTCAAACTATATTTTTGGTAGAATTTTGGTAACTTTGTTGTCAAGATAAGGTGAAAAGTTTCTTCGGGCTGCGGCAGCACTGCAGTAAATTAGAGATAGGTAAATTCGATAATCGATTGCCGTAAAATCGACTATATATACATTTTTAGGGGATGGACTATAGATGATTATTCTGGTACAATCGTAGCTTTTGCGCCCTTTTATACGTACGTCAACAAATCGCCGTTTGTCGGAGAGAGGAGAGCGGGGACTCCTCTCCCCGCTCTCCTCTTTCACTTTTTCTTAAAAAAAATTATTTGCCCTGATAGAAACAAATGAATTCTATATTCCCCAACGGAAAACCACTATTGATACTACTGGCGCTGTTTGCCAAAATACTTCATATTTACGGGGGCCCCTAGGCCATGACCTATCCTATAATCCGCCCCTGTTATGCACTGCGCGGTCAATCTTGCAAGCGGAAGGGATATTTTTCGTGTCGTTTACAAGACATAAATATTATCGCAATGAATAATTAAATTGTAATTCATTTAAATAATATTGAATTTATTTTTCTTGTATATCTATATATTTTCCATTTATAAACTTAAATATGTACCTAACTATGCTTGCGAAGGTTCCATTGACCTTTTCAAGACAACCACTTCCCAGCTTAATCGTTGAAGTATGAGCAACGATCCGAAATAAATAATGTAAACGTATGTATGTACATGAATACTTTAAAATTTAATTTCATTGAAATCAACATTAAAATTCTTGATAATAAAAAAAAAAAAAAAACAATAACATTACAAAGAAAAAAGCGTAAAAAAACACAAAATGAAGCAAATACGTAATTCTCGCGGGTTGAAAGTTTATCAGAAATTTCATGGAAGGCACAACGAAAACGGAAGATTTGCTTGATGCACTGGAGATTCACTATGTTGAAAGGATGAAAGCACACTCCACATGCCAGCAAATACGATTTCATTGGAAGATGACACGAACTCCTAGGCGCCAATCATCAGGACCTTCAATAGCAAATTTATTTTTTCTTGTAGTCGTGATGGATATGTAGACGCGCCTGGTACTTTGTATTACCCGATTGAAGTGAATTCGATTGATGAATTACTTTCGCGGATCCTTCTACTTGTGTGTTGCCATCGGAACTTCGCCACAGATTCGCGATGGCTTCCAATGCGATTTCGGTCTCGTCCTCTTTGTCATCATGATCAGCTCTAACCGTTAGATCAAATTGACGACGTATTCGCGTTAATGAATGCTCAGACGATCCAATTGGAGCGGTTGTTACAGTTTTGAGACATATGCTGCCCCAGATGAGCAGTAACAATGCACGAAAGATTCGCATTGGTTATTCCTATAAAAAAAATTTTCTTAAATGCCAAGACTTGGTATGGCTGAACGTGAAAAGTTGAGCACAGACTGTCGATAAGCTGTCGAAACAGCTATTGAGAGAGCTTTCGAAGTGCCATGCGATGATGCTGTGATAAGAACGGATTTCAGACTCATTGAGAGAGAGAAATTTCTTGACTTGAATGTTCATCTATTGCTTAATAGCAGAGAATAAAGGGCATTCTTATTATTTTTAAGGGATTTAAATGAAAGATCGGCGTTCAAAATGGCTATATTAAATAACAACTAGCATGAGTTTGACATACATTTATTTTCTCTACCCTTAAAAATTTGAACAAGCAAGTAAACGCAGATTTTTCTTCGTTGGTCTTAGGTATTATGTGTTTTTATTGCTGACAAAGCTCTATATTTTGACTATAACAATGCGCCAATCGTCTTCCGAAAGAAGACGGCGGCGGCGACGACTCACAATTAAATTTTGAAAGCACCATAAATGAAATTAACGGTACTCTATTTCAAGAACTCTTTCAAAAACGAAACAATTTTTGAGCTTTTTCTCTAAACTTTTGGTTCTGAAATCTGTGCAGGCGGCCAGTCCCATTGCTTAGCTGGCGCTTGCTTCACCAGTGGTTCCCATGGTTTCCAACCGAGCATTTTACGTGCGAGTATCAATTCATTTTCGGCTTGTACAATTAGCTCCTCAACTTGCCCACAACCGATAGCCTTTTCCAAAGCTTCAATATCTTTGTACTGTAAATATCAAGTATGCTCAGTTAAAGTGCATAGTTAAGTCTAGATTAGACGATATGGCTACGAACCAAATTTTGGCTGTTTTTGAGACATTTTTTGTCCCAATCGAGTCCAAACTGCGTAACCACTTGTCATATGTATGATTAAATATAATTTGGTTACGTGTGGTAGGGTATTTACACGATTGGGAAAATTTCTTAAAAACAGCCAAAATTTGGTTCGTAGCCATATCTTCTAATCTAGACTTTAGTCGCCTTATTTCTAGCATATGTACCTGCTCTACAGCCTTCGAACGGGTCTGCACAATTTGTTCAGTATACTGACGATAAGCCGCCTCTTTTGGAATTTTTGCTATTGCACGCAATATCTTTCCATAGAGCGCTCCCAAAGTGTGGTGTGGATTCTTGGCCACAGCCAATCCCGTCAATCCGGTCGTCTATGGACAAGAAATAAAGAAAAACAAAAGTTAGACTGTTATTGGCATCGGAGTTTGACAACGCAATACCACATACATTAGATATATATATGTAAATATTGAAATAATAAAACGGACCTAAGCAATGGCACTCAAAACAGCATGATGATATATCAATTTCAACGCAATCCGTAGTAGACCATGAAACTATGTAAACGAAGTAGACTATGGAACCATATTTCCTTACACTTGCTCACGCAAGGTACACTTATGCTCTTCATAATCATCATCATCACCACCATAATCTTCATCACCGAAATCAAAACGATTTGTACTAAATTCGCTATTACTATCCTCCATTGCGCTATACTTGGTGGCCTCAATGTTAAGTGGGTCTTAATCTAAAAACTCTTCTATGATGATATAACAAGGAATTGTTTCTGAATTGTCTGTATATTGGACGCCAATGCGTCATTTCGCTATTTTTAGTCATCCATTACTTACGGTCTTTAAAACTTTTGCCATTTTCTCCTAAAATCGGCGAGAAAACTTGCAATTTCCGAACTTTTAAAAATTTTCAATATTTTTAATTCGGGCAGTATATTAGAGCTGTCAATATTCGATGTCACAATAGAGATGGACAAAAACATCGATATTTTTAAAACGGTATGGGTCTGTTCGCGTACTGCACGAAACTGCCCAGAACTGCCCAATTTTCATACAGTTTTCAAAAAATTGGGCAGTTTTGGACAGTTTCATGCAGTACGCGAACAGACCTTATGTCTAAAATTTCGTCTGATATATTTGCTCGGCGATATATCCTACATCGATATACTTTTCCTGAATGTCTGTCGTTGTAAACTTTTGCTTCACACGTATATCTCTTGGATATAAAGCGGCATTTTAATCGTTCATGTTTGCCTGCAATTGCATTGCATCATGCAAAGAAATACAAAGAAAGGCAAAGAAATTGCTTAGCGTTTCTGTGTGTCATGCATGCATTATTTGCCTTCACACGGTCACATTTTTCATCACACAACGCCTTAAAATGCCCCACACACTCATTGTCAAGGGTATGTTGTGCTTGTGCATACGTGTGAACACGTAGAACCATATATGTGACTTCAATTTATTCTCTAATCTCTCTCTCTCTCTACTCTCTCTCTCTTCTCTCTTACCCCACACCTCGATCTGTCAAGTATGTCTTGCTTTCATACGTGTCGTCTCTAGATCCATATCTCTAAACTATGGCCCTCTCTCTCTATCTCTCTCTCTATCTCTCTACTCTCTCTCTCTCTCTGAAGCAGACACCTGCGGGACCGAAATATATGTCCGCTTAACAGAGGTGTCCGTTTAAGATGAAAGTACTTGAGAAGCAGGAACACTAGCAAATTCCTGAAATGTGTCCGTTGAGAGTAGTGTCCGAGGGTTCTCCTGAAGCAGAAAGTACACTGTAGTGTATTTTAATACAATACATAGTCATTTTTAATTGGTACTTATAATATCGATACATCGAAAACTCGATGTTTCTCCCCCGATAGTATCGTTTAGATTTCATGCTTTTTAAAAATTTTACCCTATTGCGCCCGTTTCGACGTATGATCAGCATCGTTCAACAAATTATCAGATTCCTTTTTCATGTTTCGTTCGTGTCCACACAGCCAAAAACTGCTTCGTTCAACAAATGCTTCAACATTTCATATTTCGACGTTTCCCTCTTGCGCGTAGGAACGATGTTAGAAATGAAAGAAAATAAATTCCTTATGCATCTCTCAAAGAGGATTGATATTCCGAATGTATTGAACGCAAATACAACAATGCAATTTTAACAATTTCAAAACAACAAAAACTATTTAATATTGCTTGGATAGTTTTTTTATTTACATCTAAATGTATAAATAGGAGAGATTGTACCAGTTATAAGTTTTTTTAAAAAATCACAATTTTAATAATACCTCATTGCTTGATTTTTATTGCATTGTTCGTCAAAAATAAAACTATTCAACATTTCGAATTTAAATTATTAAAAAGCTAGACTAAAATGAGAAAATATTCGAAAAAAGATGCAAAAACATACTAGAACATAAACAAAATTTTTAGCGAAGAGCATTCGAAGCTTTCCGCTCGAATGACAAAAATATTTGAAGTGCAAATGTAAAAATCGCACAGGGTGTGTTTTCAAGTTTCACGTCTAAGATATATAGGCATCAAAGAGAATAGTCTCGATGTACGTTCTAATCAATTAAACATCTTCCTCTCCCGCTAGACGTTCTCCAACGAACATGCGTTTTCGTTTGAACGATGTTGAAGCACAGTCTAAACGGCCATACAATTACACGTTAAGACATTTCGATAATGAAACAAATTTTCGTTGTGAAATTATCGATATGTCTCAACGTGTAAATAGCGTTTTTAAATTCATCGATACGATATATATCGATGCATTTTCTTTAACAAATGTGTCAAAATATCAGAAAAAGAAGGAGCAGAATAAGTTAAGCTGGAAACAGTTGCCGCGTATCGTATTACGCTATTTACAGATTAAGACATTTCAATAATGAAACAAATTTTGTTGTGCAAGAGAGGCAGGGGGAAGAGAGAAAAACACCACCATACCACATCCCCGTGCGTCCCTAGCCAACAAAAAGTATGTTTCATTATCGAAATGTCTTAACGTGTAAATGGCCTCTATCTTAACGTAACGTCACGTGACGTTCCAGCTGATTCAACCTGAGTATATGTCATATGTGTATATGGGGCCAATCATGACGTAACGTGACGGATGAACCTATTGAATTTAGATTTTGATGTGCCAGCTGATGCGTTTGGAATGACGAGCCATGACTCTCGAGGAGCCAATCTCACAAAACAAAACAATTCGTGAAAATGGACGACGGCAAGCTCATAGAATAAGTCATGCATAATGATTATTAATATTAAACATTCCGAATATAATACTGTCATCAAAATCCATTTTCGATTCAACAAATTTCGTTTTCGAAATCGCGCGCTTCTTTATTTGAAAACAGCTGATACGTTGCCGCGTTCCACTAGCTGCTACCTTTCAGTAACGTCACGTTACGATACGATACGCGGCGACTCTATCCAGCTTTAAAAGAATCGTCGCGAACTGGTTTTGGAGCAGTAGTATAGTGGCTGGCATTCGATTTGCATTGAAAGCCAGATTTTTTTTTAGAAGTAAGGCTCTTGTAGCTCTGCCGGCATATCGACGACAGAATCAGTATTGACGAACTCTTGAAAACCAAACAAAAGCGGAAGCATAAGCAAAAGAAGAAACAATTGTCAACAAAGTAACGAAACGTGTATGCACAGGTGAGAGTTTTGTCGGTGACGTCAGTAAATAGATAAAAAATTTTAATTTTATTTCAATTTGATTGCAGTTAAGAATTGAAGAATGGCACCTCCCACTGTTCTAGTCACTGGCGGCGCTGGTTATATCGGCTCCCATACAGTTCTGGAGATGCTCAACGCTGGCTATAATGTCGTCTGCGTGGATAATCTCATAAACGCCTATAGTTCGGGAGGCGCTAAATTACCAGAAGCATTGTCGCGCGTACAGGATATTACGGGCAAGAAGGTGCATTTCTATCGAGTTGATATCACCGATCGGGATCAAGTACGCTCCGTTTTTCAAGAGGTATGTGGACGACTTGGCGCCAAATCGATTTTTATTCTACTCGCTCAAGTGAGATGTGAATGCTTGACCCATTTGATGAGCGTTGCCTTTCGATTGCTTCATACTTTCATGTCGCTAGTTTGCCTCCTTTTTTTCTTCTTATTTTAAATGTAATTTTAACGCGCTGGCACTTTTCGTTGAAGTTGCTGATAAGCGTACTACGCTGATAATCGCTATCAACAGTATTGTTATTTCACTGAGTCTTACTGATTAACTGCTTTTCCTTATTTATACCTACATATTTCTGTCCCCAATCGAAATGATTTCGAAAAGTTTCCACTCGCAAAGCAGTAAAAAAAAAAAAGGAATAATTGTATGCATAGAAATTAGATTTTCAATGTATTTCTAGCATATTTCATTAAAAATGTTCAAATTTCATCATCCATCATAATATCCAGAAAGATTTCCATAATCCAATTCTACATATCACGGTGATGACCGAAGCAAAAACTTCAAAATTATTGTAAGCAATGTTTGACGAGAAACACCGAAAAAGTTGTTCAAGTTCAATGCCAATTTGGTCGAATCAACAAGACTTTCTACTGAGATACAGCAGTGTCAGGAAAATTTCTCCTCTCTCGGAGTTTTCCACCGCTAAGTCATTTCTCGTACATACGGTTTGACGTACATACATGTGTAAGCGTCATGCTGCATTCCATGTTCTTATCACTTGTATGTAACCTGCATGAAATTCAAGATTTTCAACGCAGTTAGAGTATGTAAGCGTTTTTTCACGTTAACGTGTCCGCTGATAATCAACAACGTCGCAAAGAGCTTCAACGTTGATGACCTACGTGTTGAGAAGAGCGTACGAGTCAGCGAAACATGCAAACGGTCCATGGCATTCTATAGTCGGCATTTAGTTTGTATCACGCACTACTTATACAATATTTTTTTTATTGTTGAAGATTGTTTTTCAAGTTTGGAGGGCTGCTCTTCAAGTTTGCAATGGGTCGATAAACCTGAATGAGCCCTAAAAAAAAGCTGTTCACGTAAGAAACACGCATACACATTCTTTTGTTATTAATGATGTTTGTTTGTTTTTTTGTTGTCTTAGAAAAACCCGTAAGTGCATTCGATTATCTTTAAGTACTTACTTCTATAGAGCTAGGGTTCTTGAATTGAATTTTTTTGTTTTTATTTTGACCTCGCCTGCACTAAACGTACTAAGTAAGAGGCTTTATCAGTTTTGCTTTGAGGGCAAATGTAATGAAGTCGTTTGTGAACAATGTGACTAATTTTAGGGGAAGTATTTAAGTGGTGCACGATTTTCAACGCCTTTCCAAAGAATCGAAAATATACAAGTTTTTTTTTTTTTTTTTTTTTTTTGTCGACGACGAAAGAAACAAATTGTTCTTATAAATCGTTGTTCTTGCAATTTCATAAACAATAGGATTTTGTTGTTGTTGCAGTAAACGTTTAAAGAATAGGCAGTGAATGACGGAATGGAAAACTTTTAGCAACAATCTATTGAGGCTGAAATTGCGGGTGCTCATACTTTTCTCGCATTCCGCGGCCCCTTTTTATACCCAACACACTCTGTGTCGAGGGTATATTGCGTTTGTGTGGTTGTGTGTAACACCCAGAACCACTCGAGATAGACCATACAAAATATATATAGAAATGATCAGCGTCACTAGGAGATTCGATTTAGCCATGTCCGTCTGTCTGTCTGTCTGTCTGTCCGTCTGTCTGTTTGTATACAGTTTTCTTATCGAAGGAGTTGAGCTATCTTGACGAAATTTGGTATGCGTGCTCACGGGGACATGAGTAAGAACAAGTTCGAGAATGGACCCGATCGGACCATTTTTAGGGGTACCTCCAGTGCTAGGGTCTGTTACGAAAATCACAAAAACTGCTCTAAAACCGATGTTTTACAAGATATTTTGATGAAATTTGATATTTGATCATATTTAAAGGCCAGTAGTATTATTTCCAAAAATTGAAAAGTGGGCGTGGCAGAAGGGCGGTTTTCGAAAATTGTCTCGTACAACCGAAATTCAAATGGGACTTGAACGAAATTTGGCACTTATGCTTCCTTTGTAGCCTTGAACATCCTTCCAAAAAATTTTCTTCATCGGTCCATTATTAAGGGTACCTCCAGTACTAGGGTCTGTCACAAAAATCCCAAAACTGCCTTAAAATCGGACTTTTTCGAAATATTTTAATGAAACTTAAAATTTGAGCGTATATTTAAGCCTCCGATTATAGTTCAACAAAAATTGGAAAAGTGGGCGTGGCAAAGGGGCAGTTTTCATAAAGAAATCTATCAAAAGTCGGTATATGGGGCCCCTTATGGTCTTAAACACCTCTTGATATTAAAAATTATTTGAACATATGTGTATGTGTCGGGTATTCTATTGTCAGGCTCGCCTGACTATAACACCCTTACTTGTTTGTACGTGCACTTGAATAGGGCCGACAGAATGATGGTCGTAGCAGCATACGTTCTATCGCAAGTACCGCAAAGATAAGCACGAACTCTACTGATTAGAAGTAAAAGCATTTGAATTGAAAATTCGCGTTGCTGGCTTGTTGTACATTTCCAACAGGTACTGGTGCTTTGGGCTGTACAGTCGTATCAAGGTCACGCTGATTATGTTCATTGTGATGCTGATTACTCAATCATAGAAGTAAACGGAACATCGGTACTAGTACCGTCTCGGTCGTAAGATCAATTTTGCACTTTCGTTACAGTTTCAAGTGTATTTTTTTTTTTTTTGCGATTTGATAAATTGGCCATAATATCTTACAATTGAGAGAACGTAGAATACCCCATGTCCAATTCTATTTATTAAAAAAAAAAATTGAAAAAAATTCAAGTTTTATGGAGGATTGATTCTTCGATATAGTGCTAAGCCATACCCCTGCTAGAAATAACATACAGATCTCTCCTTTATGAAATTTCCCTCTGAAATACTAAAGATAAATAAATTCAAACTCGTAAAAAGAATGGAATTGCTGCATGAGTTTAATAAATTCTTTTCACTGAGTGACAGGCAACTGCAAAACAAGTGAAAAATCTAAAGTCGGACAAGCCCGCTTTGATATACATACGTAGCTTTCCGAAGAGATTGGCGCAATATCCAATTAGTAGTTTATCTAATGAGAGTATTGTGCTGAGGCCATTGCCATTCTATGTTTCGAATTTGAAGCTTCTGCGCCTGGTCGTATGCAAGTTACGATAAACCATTACTTATGGGCATTTGGGGGGGCGTGAGTGTGAGAGGATAAAAGTTTTTTTTTTTGGCGATATGTCTCTGCTGGTCCTTCACCAGTGTACAGATTATCAATAAAAAGTTTTCGGGGATTCTTGAGATATACGCATTTTCCTACCTACAAATTTAATTTGTGGGCGTGGCAATCAATTTTCAATTAGGATCATCCTCTGAGCATAACGTGCCTACCTAATAAATTCCGATTTCATTTATTTTTCACAAATCGACTCAGCTTTCGATCCTGGTCAGGACATATGTATATGTATATGTATATTTATATGTATATGTATGTCTATAGCTTTAGAGATTAGTTCTAGCTGTTACAAGATACGCACAAAACTAATGTACACTGCTGAACATGGGTATAACAAGGACATAAAAACTTATTACAGGCGCTCTAAAATCCTTGGTTTATGTGTCTGGAAGGGCTTTTGCATTGACTATACAGTGTACACATATCACGTCTATATTTCTGTGAAAATTGGGAGTATAGAAACTTTGGTTGCGCCTGATTCCAGAAAGAAGTCGGTATTGAAATCCTGCTTCGGATTAATTTTATTGTAAAGGTTACCGAAACTGGTACAGTTATCGGTGATTTTATTAATTGTCATGAGGACGTTTCTAAATTAAGAGGCTCAGTTATAAATATTTTTAATTATATTTTTATTCATCTAAAAAAATTATTTTTAGCACAAAATCGATATGGTCGCTCATTTCGCGGCTCTAAAAGCTGTTGGCGAATCATGCCGCATTCCACTGCAATACTACCACAACAACATGACTGGCACAAATGTCCTGCTGGAAGCGATGGCTGACAACAATGTGTTTAAATTCGTATACAGTTCCAGCGCTACTGTTTACGGCGAACCGCAATTTCTGCCTGTAACCGAAAAGCATCCAACGGGCAACTGCACGAGTCCCTATGGGAAAACAAAATACTTTACAGAAGAGATTCTGAAAGACCTGTGCAAATCTGATAAAGTGAGTTACGCCAGCTTATGGAATTGAAATTTAATTAGATTGAAATAATTTTCCTTTTTTTTTTTGGGATTTCAGCGTTGGGCCGTAGTTTCGTTACGTTACTTTAACCCCGTCGGAGCCCATCCTAGTGGTCGTATTGGCGAAGATCCCAATGGCGAACCTAATAATCTAATGCCATACATAGCCCAAGTTGCTGTCGGTCGTCGCGATTTGTTGCGCATTTACGGAACCGATTTCCCAACGAAAGACGGTACAGGCGTTCGTGATTACATACATATCGTCGATTTGGCTGAAGGTCATGTTAAGGCTTTAGATAAATTACGGAACATCGCTGAGACTGGATTCTTTGCGTATAATTTGGGTACTGGAGTTGGATATTCAGTGTTGGAAATGGTGCACGCCTTCGAGAAGGCATCGGGTCGAAAGGTCAAATACGAGTTAACCGAGAGGCGTTCTGGCGACGTTGCTATCTGCTATGCGGACGCTTCTTTAGCGGCAACCGCCCTCGGATGGAAGGCCACAAGAGGCATACACGATATGTGTGCAGACACTTGGCGCTGGCAAAGCAATAATCCGAGTGGATACGCTGCAAAATTATAACGCAATAGGACAACATTCCCACGTCTAGCGATGCTATAGCGGGAAGAAGAATTTCTTTTGGCTGGATAAATTCCGTTATGCTTTAATTTCTTTCAATCAAAAAATAATTTTTCCTCCTTTCATTTATACACACCTATAAACGAACATATACAGTGAATATGTTTTGTTTCTATTTTACATATATACTCCCTTTTGTGTGTGTGTTCGATTATTTTATTGTATCTATATTGACTATTACTGTCTCTTGCCTCCGCCATGCTTGTGTGTGCGTGCGTACATAATGTTTCCCCATGCGGAAATGTTTGCATCAATGCCAAAATATTCTCGCCACTGAGCACTATTTACTCAACATTTTAGCTTTAGCTGTATGTCTAATCCGACTCTATCGACAACTGGCGTCTTCCGCTGAGATAGTACAATATTTGGTTTCTGTCAAAATAATGTACAAATTGTTTATTGTTGCCTATATAATACGGTAATAATACAAAGTAAAGACTAGTCTTTTGCTTTAAATCAATTGCATGTCCTCAGCAATTCCGCTAGCTCACACAGGCATTGCAGCATTATGTATGTATATATATATATATAATATATATATATATATATATATTATTAAAAAAAACATTTAAAATGTTTAAAAATATTTTATAAATGTTAAAAAAAAATTGTACATGCGTGTTCACGTTTAGTCCTTATCTTGTTCCTCCTTGTTGTTTCGTATAGTTTATAAATATTTTAATGCAAGAATAAATAGTTATTGCATTTAGTCAATTCTTATGTAAACCGTAAGCGTACATTTTATACAAGTTACTCAGCCAAATAAGGCCATGGTCTTAATATGGCCCGATTTTCAGAAAACATACTTCTAGCACTCCCAGCATAATGATTTCTGGCATGTTCTAAAGCGTTTATATTCATGTCACAGAATCGTACTGTCAAGAAAAACGATCGAATTATACAGATAAGATTTAATCAATATACGTTCGATTGCAAATTAGGCGCTATGAAATATACGAAAATTCGTGACTATTCACAAGCTGTTCTATGATTTACTTCAAAAAGCAAAAAAAAAAAAAAATACGTCGATTGCGTAGCTGGGTGAATAGTGATCGTCCAACAAAGTCGGCAGAAGTGAAAACAACGTGTTAGATCGAATTTTGCGTACAAATAGGAACAACGTTTTTCTAAAAGTTGTTGATAATTTTGTAAAGTCTTGATGCCCATACCAAAGGTCGGACTTTATTCAAAATAAAAAGGTTAGAAAAAAAACTCCTGGCTTTGTTGTATTCCGAATAAAACGCTGTCGAAAAAATTACATTGAGTGGGCTTAATAAGGCCCAATATTTACCTTGGAACTGGTTCTTAAAAAAAATTTTTTTGGGGCCCTAAATGAACCTTAATATATCAAGCAGTTGAAAACAATGAGAAAGAAGGCCTTTCACTACAATGGGAACCAAGTTAACAAAAGTGTTATTGATAATGCCTAGTACCTCCACTTGAATATACACAACGTTGAGTTTTAAAAATATTACGGATCTTCCCTTAAACGTGTATTTGCCTCGAAAACTTCGAATAATCGTAAATCAAGAAGGCTTAGAAATTAATGAACGAAATTTTGTATGAAAAATTTTAGGCTAGGCGCCGACTACTTAATTTTTAGTTGGCCAATTTTTTGTTGGAAAATTGCTCTTTCCAGTTTCGTAACGAGCTTCAACGAGATAACATGGGACTTGTTTAGGCTCGGGCCGTGCTCATTATTGTGAAATTCCGCCATTTTGAATTAATACTGACGCCGGTCATATAAAACGGGAAAATTTCGAAAAACTGCCGAAACGAGTGTCAAGGATGAATAGAAGTAATCAATGGCACTCTAATCGGACCAACTGAATAACGTTAAAATAAAAAAATATAATCCTGACGACGGTCATATAAACGTTTGTTCATACGAAAATCAATCAATCAATTTTCAACGAAATATTTAAGGGCATACCATGGCATATGTGGCCTAAATAAAGCGCCCAGCCATTTAATCATTTAATTTAAAATTGGGTCCTTTCAATTAAATTAATTTATTATTAATTAATTACTTTATAATTTATTAATTATTCGGTACCATGTGTTTAAAGAACACTACCAACTAAAAATTCAGTAGTATGCGGCGCCCCATAGGAACGTATGGAACACAACACACTTGGCCAATTTAAAATTTGTGGCAAAACACAAATTTTTAATTGGGTCAACTAAAAATTGGAATGTCGGCGCGCTCGCATATATTTCTGTGTGCCACAAACACACAACTTAAAATTGGCCAACTGAAAATTGAGTAGTCGGCGACTAGCCTTACACTTTTACGATTTTTCAATCTTTTCACTTTTAGGGGAATACCCTAATTATTTTATATGAGAAGAGCTGTGAAGAGTATTTATGTTAATTTTTGATTTCAAATAACATTTACCAGTGTTGCCAGTTTAGGGGTTTTCCCCCTAGATTTAGGGGTTTTTCCTACTTTTAGGGGGAACAAATTTTTAGTGGCATGTTTAGGGGGAACAAATTTTCCTAGGAGAATTTTAGGGGCTTATGATATATATGTATAAACAAATATTGTGCGAAGTTTAAAGTGTTTGATATAGAAAATCTGTCAAATTTGTTGTTGTTCTTTCCAAATTACTTTTTTTCATTTCGAATATTGTACTTTTTAGGGGGCACATTTCGAATCTGGGGGGAGTTAAGGAGTAGTTTTAGGGGGAGCTACCTGGCAACACTGACATTTACAATGAAATCAGATAATTTTAACTTTTTCCGTATTTTTTCGCACGTTTTTGAGAGCAATCAGCGTTGGGCCTTATTAAGTCATGGGGTTCCTAATATGGCAAAAAAAATGGACAATTTATAAAATGTCTCAAATGAATACTTTTGAACATTTTTTTTTTACTTTTACACCTTCGAATAAAGAAAAGGTTAAACAAAAGCGAATGGAATTTTAAATCTGAGTAAAAGGAGATTAATAAGATTTTCATCATCTAAGACAATTACGGCAGTATCTTACATACTTATGTATAGAATCGATCCGATGCGGCTCGGAAAGCGCTAAGACTGCTCCCTTTTTTTATTTAGTTGATTAGGCGTTTCATTAGGCTAAGTTCATATAAAATATCTTTGTTGAAAGCATCGACTGCAATTTGGATTAATTTTAAGTTCAAATATTAAATTACCATATACACTTAAAAACTTCAAGAGTCATTCTCAACAGGCACTTTGTCTAATGTACATGTTTGTCCTGACGATATATTCTCTCTTATGTCTTCAAAATCGTTGACGTATATAAAGTTGATCCTTTAATTGGTTTTGTACACGAATTTGTGTAAGATATTGAATTTTGTGGGTGTAAATTTCCTGATAAAGATCAATCATGCTGCAAATCTTATACTTTCCAGGATCCATTAAAAAAAAAAAACACAATTCATTTATATTGATAATATGCAAACATATGTAAACATTTATTACAGCCCATAATTCTTTACAAAAATGAATTATTTCGGTCCATCAACAAAACAGGTGCAATACAAAAATTTGATGCAGCTATCACATAAAAAAGGTCCATATAAAAATGTCCATGCTAGGACATGGGCAATATGTAGCTAACATGTATATATGTATAACTATTTTTCTATTTTATTCGTTAGAAAAGTATAAAAATTGTTGCATTATTCATAGACTTTTTTCCTTTATAAAAAAAAAAGTACCTTTTTGATTGTATGTATTACTATTTCAATTCGAGGATTTCAAAAAATGGAATTTTAACTTATATCTTAAATGCTGTTAGATAACATACATTAAATTATCATACGATTCATTTGTAATATGTTATGATAGATAAATGCATTTTAAAGTGCACCATTAAAAGTGTTCTCAAAAAATTCCTTTGCGATTTGGCAATATTAGAAGTGCTGCAATATGAAATGGAGGAGCTTTGCTACATGTTTTCTTTTTAGAAATAAAAGCAATTCCGAAACATTTACGTAATTTATCGGGTAACTACGAAGCCGTTAATGTACATTACCTTAATGTACATTGACTTTGATCGTTTAGTATAATGTTTCAGTGATCATTTAGGATTTTTGATTGGTATTTATAAATATAGTCATTTAAGGTGCATCAGCTGGGCAACCAGTATTTCATGCTGCATTTTTTTTTTTTTTGCGATGTTGCAGGACTTTTGTTTTAGTTGTTGGTGTAACTGTATAAATTACTGCTTTTGAGAGCGTTATGCAAAATAGCGAAAATTCACGTTTAGATGGTGCGGCTAAATCCGATTTGCATCGTAAATAGTAAATATTTATCAATTTGATTAAGCAATTGATTTAAGTTTTCGTTCGTGTCCCCGTGCATATGAAATTAAACAATGATGCGACCACAATACATTAGGTATGGATAGACATAAGAAAAAAAAGGGACTGTTTTATGTACTCCATGTCGGCAACAGCTCGCTCTTCTCGCTTTTTTTGAGATATGTACGTAATCAATGCTTTGATATTTTGGTAATTAAAAGATATTCGGTACGTTGAAAGAAAAATTTGGTAACGGCCATTCAGTGTTTTTTTTTCTTTTAAGCTAAAGTACTATCTTTTACATAAGACTATAAACTTCGCAACAGTTTAATCAATGGCTAGGTGTGCACAATCCTTATGGCTCAACTTTCGCCGCCAGAGAAATGCAAGGCATGCAAAAGGCCGACAAGGCTCGTTTAGGGACAATTTTTGAATTTCGTCAATGAGTAATTTTAGGCACTTATACACATTTAGACCATGATCACATTTTTACATTTCAAATAAGACAGGCATGTCAGAAAAATCGTATCGATTAAAATCCATTGATTTCCACTCTATGCGTGAATAGAATTTAGATGTGTTACTTCTTGCAGCAGAGGCATAATAATTAAATGATCGAATTTTAAAGACAGATTGGATTTTTTTTAAAATACGGATTTCTTAGACATGACTTAAATGCGGCATTTGGTTTTAGTGATAATAAAACTGGATCTATGATAAAAATAAATCTCAACACAACATTATTAAAGCTAGGATATGATAGTTTTGTTAAAAATGTTTACATCGAAACGGCCCAATGGAAGCATACGTTCTTTATAATAATGTTAAATTATATCGAAACTTAAATTCGCTCAAATTAAGTCAATCAAAATGAAATTAAGAAGAAGACAAAAAACTCTTGTCAGTTAATAAATTTTCAAACATTTAATCTGCACAATCGGGGTCTATAATTCACCCGAGGCTTTTCTTTTTTAAATTATTTGGAATGATTAATTACTAAATTCATAACAATACGATGGATTTGAATTTTGGTATTGCACATTTTCTGTAGAATATATGGCACCTCCGCAACAAAGGAATGGGAACTTTGAGTTTTGAGTTATGCTGTGGGATCTTGACGCATTTTGTTTTTCGCGTTTTCTGAAAAAAGACAAATTTTAAGTTGTCACTCCTTTGTTGTGGAGGTGCGATATATTCGATCCGTTCCCGTACCGCACGAAACTGCTCAATCTTACCCAAGACTATTCCCGTACTACACGATTTTGTAATAAGAGAGAGATTTTGAGTGAGTGATTTTCATATTTTACTTGCACGAACTAGCCGCCCGTGCATTTTCTTCTCGAAGATCTGGTAAAATGTTAACAATCAATTGTTTGAAAATAAAACAAATTTCAAATTTGAAAAGGAGAGGAGTTTGGTTTTCCGCGTTCCCCCAAACTTTTGGGAGCTTTTCCTCTGTTTGTAGTTTTTGCTCGCACTCGTTTAACCGCGTCTTTTCCGCGGAGTATTGGAACGGAACTATTAAGGGGTTATTCTGATGTTACCACTTTTAAAAATCGATTTTTTTTACACATACCTATAAAAAAAAAATTAAAACTATTAAACTTTATTTTCTTATGAAAACAATTTCCAAAAAGAGGTAAAATTTTTGCGTTTACATCAGAATAACCCCTTAAAGAGACTTCCAAGATAAATATACTTAAACAAAACCCTAGTGTACATGTTAACTTTCTTATCTTATTGTTATGTTAGTTTTAAAGTTAAGCCAAATTAACTATATTGGCTTGGAAGGAAGCACGAAAAAATTATTTCGATAGTTTGACATCGCTTTGGGCCATTTCAATATACAGTAAAAATCGGTTATAACGATTATCAGTTAAAGCGATGAACATTTTAGGTAAAGTTTGGTTGGTTCGCCATTCTAATTCTTCTTAATTTCTTTTATCGGATATAGCGATTATCGGTTATAACGATGGATTTTTTCTGGTCCCTTCGACATCGTTATATCCGATTTTCACTGTACATAAATATTTGCAAGTAAAATTACGAACTAAACAACTTTTTTATAACTAAAAAAAAAAAAAAAAAAAAAAGTAACATACCTTCTTCCCTTACCGTTATACATACGATATGCGTTAATAAAAAAAATAATAGTATTACAGTGAGAAACGAGATCCTTGTAGAGAGACAGGTTACTTTAGAAGCGTAAGAGAAATACTTAGAGAGTCAAGTTGGATCAGAAGCAAAAGTTTCAACATTCGCGAGTGCGAATATAGGAATGCTGAGCTACAATTTAGTCCTGATTTTAAAATGGTGTTTATGATGTTATATTGAATTGTTGGAAAACTCTCATGGTGATTTTCGAAATATTCGAAAAGATTCGTTTATGTTGAAGTAACACCTTTACGCGCTACGAGCATATTCAGAATTGGATTCTTGCGTATATAGCTCACAGCCTTTTTGTGCGTGACCATGGTGAAGTCGTAGCCATTACATTGGAGGATTTTATCATGTATACGTAAGCCCGCACGTGCGGCCGGGCTATTCTCATGTACTTCCGTAACATAAATTCCCTGCGTAATTGGGGGAAATTCAGAATTTGAGCAAATATGGGACGATGTAATTGCTACTCACGTAGTCAGTGTAGCCTTGTGGGCTCTTTTTGTAGTCCTGATCGATGCCACCACCGATTTTAAAGCCACATTTAAGTATCTCACGCCCTTCATGGTCGTAATCCTTTTCCTTATGCAAAGTAATTGGAATCTGAAAGAAAATCATTTCACAAGTCAATACAGATTAAGATTTCATAGGACAAAGGATATATTGCAAATGAACAGAGTGTGAGCCAATTGATCGCTTGATGTACTAAGGACAAATCTTCATCGTGGCCTTGATACTTCAATTTGACGTCGAGCTTCGTGCTTTCCCCTCTGAATGTTGCGCACCAAAAGCGTCGTTTATACTCGCTGAATTTGTGATTAGCCGTTTATATAAATACATACACTCAAGCACTCCATTGCCGTTCCGGCCTGGTGCTGAAAAGCCATTTTCGCCATTTTTGCGCTTAATTCGTTTCAATAATGCACTGGGAATCTCCGTAATAGAATTTTTAAGTTAAAATATTATTGCACTTTTCTTTTGTGTGGTTTATTGCTTTACGAAACTTAAAGCACGAACGTCAAATACAAAATTTCGAGGACTGACAAGTGACACAAAAATAATCGTTACAAAGAAGACCTTCTACCAAGTACCTATCGTTTTGAATGCATACGGGAATTTCTTTTGCGGTACTTTATGGTGCTGTATTTTTATTTATATTTCTCTTAATCAGGTGCGCTTTAAGGGGAATGCAAAATAATTTTGGCTAAATTAATTTAGTTCTTATAAAGGATAAAAAAAAAAAACGTAATCTGCACTTGCTTTAATATCATTTATTTATCTACATTCTTACATTGATTAATTTAATGCGGGGTATAGACACGTCAAATGTTGTATCAACTTTGAGCGTGGGTTTGTGAGAAAGAGTACACCTACGATGTCTGACGGAAAATCAAAATTTTTGAATTTTTGGTCAAACAGGTAACGATGTTAGACGGTGTGTCTGAAGGTGTATATCTATGTTGGTTCAACCCTCATTTGTGCGCGAAATTCAACGAGTGAACATCGAACGGAGAGCGGAAAATTTTTGAAAAGCGAGCGGAAAAATAATTGAAAAAATGGAAGAAAAATATTTTATTTTGGAACTAATAGAAGTTTATCGTAGTTTGTCGGCTTTTTGGAACGTTAAGTCAAAAGATTATATTGACCGGAATTTAAAAAATGCTAGCTATGAAACGTTTTTAATTAAATTTAAAAAAAAAAATATCTGGAGACCACAAAAAAGAGTTAACGCAAAAAATTAATAATCTTCGAACATGTTACAGGAGGGAATTAAAAAGGATTTCGGCATTAGAAAGAATGTGGCGCTGGATATAGTCATCACTCACAATTTTTTTTTTTTGGTTTTTGCCGAAGGGCAAATACGCTTTATTAAAAACAACCAGGTAGCCGAAACAATAGCGCATGTCCTTTGCACTCGAAATTCGCTAAAAAAAATGAATATCGTACGACATGTTTATAGTAAAATTCAAGTTGGTACCTACTAACACACGCTCAACGTTTATACAACATTTGACGTGTCTGTACCGCGCATAACGGTTCAATAGGCGACCGAGTACTTACGTTCAATACTGCCACTTTTACAGCTTTAATTGAAAAGATTTTGAAATTTAAAAATACGTTGTTCAATTGTTTCAATTGAATTTATTGTAGGTAGTTATCCCAACAAGGAAAATACGGAAATTTGAGCAGAATTAATTACATTCGACCTATTTTGGTTAGGTTTTTACCTATTTTTGACCAAATTTTTGTCTTCAAAAAGACTTAACATCAAAGTCTGTTTTTCGAGGTCGAAATAACCTAAATTCGACCTTTGTACGGACTCCAAAATAAATCCGATTTTTAAGAATATTTTTGGTAGAAAATAACCCAGCAAAGTACGATACTTGTTTGCACTAACACATTTACAAAACATCATGCTACCCCTGCAAGCCGGAACCGCGTATTAAAGTAGTTTAAAACCCGTATCGATACGCGTATTCCCTCAGTCAAACGTAAATGGGCGAATAAAATTTTTTACTTGTTTATCTTGTGTACGTGTAACAGCTGTCGCACTCTGTTGATCAACATATAGATTAATCTATATTCGCCAACTTACGTTTGACTGAGAGAATACGCGTATCGATACGGGTTTTAAACTACTTTAATACGTGTAAAAATCTCCTCTAAAATACCCTAAAAGTGACATAGCTTTGGTTTCGAAATTAGATAAGTATTTTAAGGCATATCGACTAAATTTTTGTCTTGATTTCGACTTTTAATTCCGTTCGAATTTTACGGCGAAATTAAGTTTAAAAAAATTGACTTGTTTTGTTGCTTCGATGCTTTTGTTGTTTGCATGCTTCGACCTAAAAGTTGAGTCGCCTAAATTAATTGTATTGCCTACTCTAACCTAAAACTCAATCGACTCCCATTCTATTCCACACTTTTCAAAAGGCAATAGTTATTTGGAAACGCCGTCACATCATGATTATATTGCAATAATTGACTAATATTTTCATGAAATTCAGTGTTGAAATTATGGAAAAGAAAGTCATGGTTTCGACGAAGGAATCAGTAAGATACGAAAAATGGTTTAAAAGTAGGTAAGGCGGAAATGGAAATGATTCTATGAAGTACAGCATTTGCTATTTTTTGTCGGGAAAACAATTCTGTTAAGATCTGTTATTTTCTAATAATCAAATAATTGAAATTAAGAGTTTATTCTAATATAGTAAGGAACAAAAATCTCGGCATTAATTGCCAATTTTTAGAAACAATAAATTTTTGAAAAAAAGTTCAGGATAATTGCAATATAAATTTCAAAAAATTTCGATAGTCTACTTTTCGGGTTAGCGATTGTAATGGCAGTAATGGATTTCGGGCATGTGCAATTTTGATGAAAGTTTCAGTATCTTGTTGATAGTAAGCTTTGTGCAAAGTTTCAAAAAAAGTTTCTGATAAAAGGAAAAAAATTTATATGAAAAAATCATTTTGGTTTGTATGGAGGGTGAGTGGTGGATGTGATCAATTTTGATGAAAATTCGGGTTTTTCTTAACTCCATTAAAATAAAGCCCCGTGCCGAAATGCATTATTCTAGGAGCACTCCTTCTATTTTTTGCCAACAAATGTATGAAGCCAAACCACTGTGCGGCATTGCAGTTCACACCCGCCGCAGTGTTTTTGTTGGCCGAACGATTATCGGTTCTTAATTGCACAGAACCCAATTTTATCCGGCTGTCTATGAAATATATATCGTCGGCTTAAAGTTTGAACCTGCTAACTAACAATTTCAAAACTTTACAGGGTAAACAGAAAAATTTTTTTTTTTCAAGACTTCAAAGTAGGGAAGGAGACCCAAAATATGGATGGTTTATTTTCTTCCTATATGAAGTGCCTTCCAAATTCGGTTTTGTGCACTATACAAAAGGTATGTTGGAGTCACTTGTTGGTGTTAGGTGTGAAATTCGACCACCGTTGGACTTAGCAGTTTTACTCATCACCAATTTCTCCGTATTTAAATTTTGAAATTAAAAAAAATTATTTTGCCTGACGATGCCGTTTGCTTTTTTCTTTCGAATGACATCGAAAAGTCCGAATCGGTTAAAAGTGGACTTAGCAGGCTTACACTTTAAGCTGACGATATGAAAATTCAGTCGACTCAAATTCCAATACCGGCAGCTATCGGATTCTGTGACAGACCTGATTGGTTTTTTTTGTCCCGGTAATCTAGCGATTTAGAGCTGGCATCCCTATCTATATGTATGTATGTATGTATGTATGTATTTACAGAAGCAATTTTCCCCGATTAATTTTATTAACCCTTTCGTGCTAACAGCGGGGCATTATGCCCTAGCCGGCTACCGATTCTGACAGCCAATAAATACTGTTGTTATTTATGAATTCCAAATGAATCATGAAATCAGCAGACGCACGAGATTTGATGTTGTGTCCCAAGTTTCGCGCGATGCATTGCGATGAGATGAGATTCACGCGATGAAGTTGGAACTAGTTGGAACTGAAGCTTTTTTCTGCTTTTATTGATGCATCGACGGGTCCACGAAAGAGACATTGTCCGAGAAAGAGAGAGAGAGAGAGAGAGAGAGCGATCCGCACATGCTTAGGAGTGCGTGGTCAAGTGCTGCACTAAATGGATTGAGCTATAGGTTGCGCGAGGAACTTAAATGGCGGCGACAGAATCGACGTGACGCACCGATCTCGCGCGCGATATTTATTCGAATGAATTCGGTGCGTTTTGCAGGCAGCGCAATTGTAATAAATCAGGAAATTCATAACGTTAACTGGAGCGAAGGTTCATAAATAATAATTTCATCACGGGTGGATGATTTATATGCCATGCGGACGACATTGCTGCGGACGTGGACGTGCGACGAGGTAATGTGTTAAACGCATATTGTAGATGCGGTAGCGTTTCTTTATATTTGCTTGGTGCGTTCTTTTTTGGAATATGGATTCGGTTGCATAGTTTGGATCGCACGCATCTAAAATTGACCGTATTTTCGTGATCTTCTAAGTACGCCTCAAATAATATGACTGCAAATAACATGATTATTTCTTGTCAGTAAGGAGGCATCATTGTTTCGTTTCTCAGAAGGAATATTTTTCAAAAAATTAAAAAAAATCAATCATTGCTGAGTCGAGCTGATTATCTTTTCCCTCACATTTTTTCCACAGTTGCACTTTTCTCTCCCACGGGTAATGCTCGAATACATCAGTCTTTATATAAGCCCAAATGAATCCATCCAGAGCGAGGATACTCAATTTGGTAGAAACGAATTTGACTGTAACGCCCTGAAGCATGCAAGGAAATCTTGAAATTTCGATTGAGTGCAATATGTACCTATAGGGCTTCTTTTTTTCACTATCCTGCGTTTTATACATGACACTTTTCCGAACTTTAAAATGATAAATAAATCTTTAAATCGTTTTTTTTTTTGGAACGTCCGCCTCTACTTCGCATGCTCCTCCCAACGTTGTCAGCGCTGTGTTTACTTTTTGGTAATGTTCCAAAATCGAAATCATTGGGAAGTGCATGTTTTATATCGAAAATTACATACAGACTGCTGCATTCGTAAAAAAATTGTATACCGTCATACGACCATTGAGACGAGGGCTGATTAAAAATATAGCAGAGATTATGAAATACCGTTAAAATTGTTCTGAATGGTATGCTTGCGATCCACCTGTCTTTCCCTTTAGTTTGAACTAGTGATGCTGCGAATGTAGTTTTTAGACAATCGCGAATGCGAATATCTGTCTGAAATGTACAAATCAATAGGTACACATATCTACATAAAAGATATATATAACATCAATAGGATTTGTATATATTTTACACGTTAATATTCGCATACAATTTTGCGAATGCGAATGTCCAGAACTATGCGAATATTCGTAACATCACTGGTTTGGACATTGATCTTGTTAGCTGTTGGGTCTCAATGATGCAAGCCACCAGGGAGAGTGTGTGTAAGAGAGAGAGAGAGAGAGAGAGATAAGAGAGAGATAAGAGAGAGATAAGAGAGAGATAAGAGAGAGATAAGAGAGAGATAAGAGAGAGAGAGAGAGTAAGAGAGAGAAGAGAGAGAGAAGAGAGAGAGAGAGAGGTAAGAGAGAGAGGTAAGAGAGAGAGAAAGAGAGTAAGAGAGAGGAGAGTGAGAGAGAGATGAGAGAGAAGTGAGAGAGAAGAGTAGAGAGAATGTGAGAGTGAGAGAGAGAGATGAGAGAGAAAGTGAGAGTGGAAGAGAGTGAGAGAGAGGAGAGAGAGATAAAGAGGGAGAGAAAGAGAGTGAGAGAGAGAGAGAGAGAGTGACTCAGATGGCTTAAATAACCAGAATAAATTTGTATGCTGTTAGAGTCTTCTGTAGCCGCTGGGAGTTTTCGTAGTTTATGTATCCAGCACCCCCATTTCAGTAGAGAGGAGAAAAAAATAGAAAAAAAAATATTGCAAATATGTATATCATGAAATTTCTAAAAACGCCCTCGTTAGTTTATGCATTATCCATATGAACTGTAGGCATGCCACAGCAACAACAAGAACAATCGTGGAAGCTGCCATAGAAGCAAGACATCGTTTGTTTTAATGTAACTACTTAACGTGACTCGCTTCACTTCACTTCGTTTCGTTCGTTCGTTCGTTCGTTGTTTCCTTTGTTTTGTTTGTTTTGTAATTTTTGCCTTCATTTTGTTTTATTTCGCTCATCTTTGGCCTTCAGAGCATGGCGGGCGCCGCACAGTATACCCCGAACAGTTATTGCGCTCTACGCAACGTCCTTTTTATCCTTCCTATGCAGCACGCTCCACATCCACTGTGCTCCACACGAAATTCATTGCGTTTTTGCAACTTACGCGGGGTCCTTTACGACGGTGTTTCGCTTTATTCATGTGTATGTGTTTGTGTGTGTATGTGTGTATTCTTGCAGTGCATGACGACGCGGCGCGACACGTCCGTTCTTGGCTTCCAATTTGCTTTTACGAAATTCCAAAAACGAAACGCATCAAGACGGTCATAGAGTAAGCCAGTGAAACAGTGAGCCAGTGGAGCAACGAGGCATTGTCGTTGTTATGCTGTGCAAGCAGATAGAGAGCAGCCTTTTTCAGATGGCCTCGTTGCCACCGGCCGCCGCCGCCGCCGCCAATTTTCTATGCGGTGGCATGCTGTAAAGAAATTGCTTATTTCTTAATGCGATTTCGAGATTCCTTACAAGAAATCGCTTCGTACATACACACACACACACACACATACACACGCACACATGAACGAACAAGTGCATTTATAAATGAATTATGAAGCGATTTCGTTGCATTGAATAGCGGCCGGCGACTGCGGCCGCGGCGGTGGCGGCGGCGCGACGGCAGCCGAGAAGCGCGAAAAAGCCTTTCAAGCAAAAGTGTTAAACAGTTTAACGCTTTTTTGTCTTTGGGTCTTTGCCCATGACTTCTACGACTTATGATTGCTTGTGTTTTGCGCTTAAAATTATTGCGAATTTGCTTCCCCTCCTCCCTCCCGTACGGAGGATGAATGCGAAAACGCGGACTCGTGTATTTTTTATTTTCGGTAATTTAATCTTATTAAAATCAATCGAATTAACATTTCAACTTGAATATATTCATATAGTACTACCTCTACTACTACCCTCATGAAAAAAATAGCCAACGATGAATCTTGTTGTGAAGAAAAACAGTTCCTTTTTACCCGGCCGTTTTTAAACGATTCCGACTTAACACCCCATCAGTAATATGGACTGAACCGAGTGTCAGTCAGTCCCTCATGTTACAAGTACTAGTGCCTCATAACTCCATTTCTAATGTATACAACTTACCTTTCCTCAGCGGAAAATTATATCCTGCATGACAAAGTCACCAATGATATCATCGATGGCATATAGGTGACATTGTCATGCATGACATCTTGGAGGACATGTCATCGTGGAGGGATGCTGTTCATGTGCTTGACTCTCATTGGCTACTCAAATTTAAATAAGGTTTTAGCGTCAGTTCAGCGTTAGCATAAAGTGGCGTAGATGATGAGTGCTCGACTCAGAATCCGAAGATCGCGGGTTCGATCCTTGGCAGAGGCGAACAAATATTGTTAAAAAAAGATTTTCAAAAATTTTCGAAACATGTTTCTATAAATTGACATTTAGAGAGAAAAGAGCATAATGTGCTGCTCTCAAATGCTTTTTTCGCCATCGCATCCCCTAGCATGACCAGTGACATTTTCTAATCTTCCGGTGATAATGTCACCGCTGAAGTCCCTGTCAGCTCCTGTGTAAATGTCATAGAAA
>CM035806.1:151905666-151908166 GCA_020466095.1 Chlorops oryzae | reverse complement strand
GCGTGCAGCCTTGACATGTTGTTGTAACTCGGTCCATGGTACTGAAAAGAAAAAACCGGAAAAAAGGGGGAAAAAAATAATAATAATAAAAAAAATTTGAGAGAACAACGAAGAGGAGCGAACCCATTCAAACAAAGGATGCCCATAAATATGTCCGGCACTGGCCACGCACTGCGGAAAATCGATCGTCTTTAATGACATCTTATCAAAAATGCAATCTCGAATGTCCATAGTCTCGCGTTGCGCGTTGAGCGTAGAGCGTTGCGGTTGCATGGACTTGCTGTGCCGTATGCTGCTGTAAAGCATTCCAGTAGACAAAACGATTGTCGATGACAAAAGACATCAAAATCGCTTGTCAACGGCAATTTTTTTTTTTCATCCTCAATGACACCGGTCACCGGTGAGAGTTTTTCATGTTCTCCATAAATCTTCGATCATTTATTGTCAATTGGTCTAAGATAAATAGTTGGTCCAAGTTCGTTTTAACACGATTTCGATTTAAAACAAAAAAGAAAAAAAAAAAAAAACAAATCAATTTTTAGGCGATTCGACTCGTTTTAGCTCGATTAAATAATAATGCCTGGTTTGCAATAGCGCAGGAATGCCTTCGATGGAGTTTATGCAAAAATTTCAACACATGCAAACACATGAAAGCTTTAATCCAGTGATGGCCAAACCTATACGTAAACATTCATAATTGTGTGTGTGAATGCGCTGTCGACTTCGCTATGAGCTACTCTGATTTGTATTGACGAAGTTTGCTTTTTACACACACGAACGCAGCCGACCGGTTTTCGCACAAATCGGTATACGCTATACGTGTGCGACTGCTGCGTCGGCAGAATTCCGTCTTTCAAGCACAAGTGCTAGGAAAATCGAAATTTGGCCGACATTGCTTTAATCACACATGAAATGTTTTAATCAAGCGCGAAATTGATTGTAACTAGTTTCATATTTTTGCATTTGTTGAACATTTGCACAAATTCTTGCGCTATTGGAAATCAGGCATAGCTTGTTGTGTGACATTTTAAAGAAATTCGTTTTTTTACGCACCGTTCGTTATCTTGTAGAATTTTTCGCTAGGAAGTCCCCCCACTCAATTTATTTTCATGTGCCTATTGTCTATTGACTTTACAGCAGTCTTTCAGGAATGTGTCTACGACTGTAGAGCATAGAATAAGGTGTCTTCGAGAGCATGTAGGCACAAGAGAGTGACATTTCCTTTTGGGTGCTATCACACTACCAGGCTATGAGACGCAACGATTTTTTTGTTTCATTTCTTGTGTGAAGCTGGGTGAGGTGGGCGTCACATCGATATGTTAGATGTCTGCATTGAACAATGTTTGGGGAGGTTTTTGTGTTATGACTTTGCAAATTATTTGACTTTAATTCTTGTAACAAGTTTTCGCGGAAAAGGCAAAAAAAAAAGGCATAAACTAATTGCAGCTGAGTTCATTTGCAAAAGCAAAGAAAAACTCCTTAATTTGGAATCGGAACTGAAACTGCAATGTGCCATCATTTCGTTCTCTCTGTCTGTCGTCTAGGCAATGGAGCTCAAGTGCTGAGAATTAATTTAGCCTTAATCGGTGCTTGAATTGTGGCGCCGTGATTTCTAGCATCGCGTCTGCTGGCCGCGTCCAATAAAACTTAATCGCGGAGCTAACAAAAAACACATTCTGCGGGTGAAGTTCTACTCGAATGAATGAACTTCGTGAACGAAGCATTTGCCAAAAGTCATTTTTTGCGCTCAATCGTCGTTACCAACGCCGTCCGAACGCCAACCGACCGGCACCGTGAACGCGCACAATGGATCCGGTAGGTCCGCAGTTCATGAATTCAAATGACATGGACTTTTCGATTTTCGGCTCCTTTATTTAATGCTTCCTTCAAGTTTTTTTTCCTTCAAATGTCTCTCTTCTGCGAGAAAATGAGTGAGCGAACGAATGTTCACGTTCATCAGGAGCATCGGGTCAGTACAGTGGACCGAATGTGAATAATAGCTTGGAAAATTTCAAGGAAATTTCGTATCCGAAAAGAAATCTTAAATGGATTTTGGAAAAGATCGAGGAGAAATTATTGAATGGCCTCCTCAGAGCATTAAAGATGAATTTCCTATTCTTAAAAAAAAAAAAAAAAATATCAAAAGAGAGAAAATGTTATAAGGCAGTCTCAGAGATAGCGAAGTCCTCGGGACACCATTGAGGATAATTTTAAATTAACGATACGACCTCTACGATCCCTCAAAGCGTGACTATAACAAGATCCTCATGCTGCTTCGCAAGGAAACCATCAGATATTCATCCCCGTTCCCCTATTCCCGGGGAAATTTTTCCCTAGAAATTTTTTTCGGCTCAAAAATGAAGTATTCTTAGCGCCAATAAAAAAAAGGTGACCACTTTTGCTTAAAAATGTTTGAAGTTCTTGCTCCCTCGTATTCCCTCCCCATTGTGCTTATTATGGGAGAATTTTTTCATATCCGCATGGAACATTTTCTCGTGAA
>CM035806.1:151895666-151900666 GCA_020466095.1 Chlorops oryzae | reverse complement strand
GTTCCAGAGCAGTTTTTATGATTTTCATAACAGAACCTAATACTGGAGGTACCCTTAAAAATGGCCGATCGGGTCCATTCTCGAGCAGCCATGCCAAATTTCGATATCGCAACTCCTTCGATAAGAAAACTGTATACAGATAGACGGACAGACATTTTAGTGGTCGGTCCATTATTAAGGGTGCCTCTTATACTTGGGGCTGTCACAAAACTCCCAAAAACTTCCACAAACTCCGAGGTTTGCGAGAAATTTTTAATTAAATTTAGAATTAGAACTTATATTTAAGCCTCCGATAAAAAAATGCATAGCTTACTATTTATATGTGTCTGACTATAACACCCTTATTTGTTTTCATTGAAAAATTTATACGTATATCTGCACGAAAACCAAAAATGTGATTAGGGGCTGTCCATTAATTACGTAAGGGCCGATTTTGACCATTTTGGTGTACACAAAACCCCCCCCAACTCGATAAGCAAACTTTAGTATTAAATCTAGACACCCTTTATTAAGCCCAAGCAGTAAGATATTTTCGAACCACTACCCCCTTTTATGCTTACGTAATTAATGACACGCACCCTTATTGACGGGTGTGACCATCACAATGGAATATGGAAATGGTTGATTCTAGAAAAGATTCTAGAAAAGATTCTAGAAAACACATTCTTGAAGTTAAGTCAACTTATTTATGTTGAAGTATTTTCAGAATGAAATTAAGTACTTAGGGGATCATGTTTATGTTACCACTTCCAAAAATCAATCCTTTTTCTTTTATTTATTTCGATATTAAAACCTATTAAAAATGGGCTGTAAAAAAATTCAGGTCCTTATTGCAGACGCGCTGGACAGTGGGATAGCTTCATACATTTGATTGCAAAAACTATAAGGAGTGTTCTTAGAACAACGAAACTTGGCATCGAGCCAATGAAATTGATATAAAATTACGAAGGCTCATCAAAATCGGCCGCGCCCACCACCCACACAACTCGAATTGAATATTTCATATACATATATAAATTTTTTGTTCTTTCATCAGAATTTTTTGAAATTTTGCAGAAAGTTTACTATCAACAAGGCTATCCTGAATATCTTATCAGAATCGGCCAATCCCACCACCCTTGAATTTCATTATAATTACTTAACCTAAAAGTATGCTAAATATTTTTTCATATCACATCGCAAAATTGCATTCGAATTTTTGCAACTTTTTTTAAGAAGCTCGAAAAACCTTGTTCTTGTGGCGCAGCTTAACTATATAAAACTATAAAGAAGGAACACTATCTTCTCCCATATTTTCACAATAAAAACAACGAGTAACCCGGGGTACACCTTTTTTTTTTTCATTTAAAATCAATAATACACTTTTCATTTTATAGTCGTAAAAGCATAAATATCTTTGATGAAAATACTACAAAGTTTAACGAAAATTTTTTTTTGCAAAATAGATTTGTGATTTTGACCCATATTTTTACATATCAAATATTAATTTCTTATTTAAAAATTACTCAACCAAATTTCATAATATTTTTGATTAGCATTTTCCATGGCGGAAAATTTGGGTTTTTTCACTCAAAATCCCACTGTGCGCCCTAGGCGACTTGTTCGGCTCTTGAAACTTTAAACAGATTTTTCTTGAAACATATTTTTCAAAAACGGTTAATTTCCATTAAACAAAAAATATCAACAGATTGCTTTAAAATATATACAGGGTGTTCCGTTCTTATTTATAGGGTCAGTAGAGGGGGTCATTGTGAATACAAGTTTATGAGAGGGTGGCGTCTAAAATGTAACCCTTAGGAGTTATAGGGGAAAGAAATAAATTTCCACTAGTTTCAGAAGAAAATTGTTTGCGCCTTAACTTTGCATTTCAGAATAAAAATTTTTACGCAGAAAATAAAATGTATTAAAAAAACTACGAAAGAATTTCGTATTTTGGTTTACGAAAGATTTTCGTACAATGTACGAAATTTTCGTATATAAATAATACGAATTTTTCTTGACAAAAAATCTCATAAAATTCTGATTCTACGAATCATTCGTAAATTAAATGAAAGCGGTTTCAAAAGCGAAAATACGGACTTTTTTTCGTTCGTTGTACGAAAATTTCAGTAAATATTACGAAAATAGTTTTGCAGCTATTACGAATGTGTTCGTAGTTTGTATGAAAATTTCGTAATCACATTCGTATATACTACGAATGCATTTGTACAATATACGAATTTCGCATGTTTCACATTTGCGTAATATTTACGAAAACTGTTTCTAACAATTTACGAATCATTTCGTGGCTCAAAAGTACGAATAATTTCGTAAAATGTACGCAATTTTTCGTCATATTTACGAATTTGTTTTTTCTGTGTTGAAGCATCTAAAAATTTGCTTTAAATTTCGTTTTAAGGTCGGGCATCAATCAAAAATTTTTTGGAGCTTTACCTTTATTTCGGTTTGACGTCACATAGGTAGAATTGAAAATTAGAGATTGCAAGACTACGAATCTTGAACATCGTATTTCGATTTTATTGAATTCGATTGAAAAACTTTTTTCTTATAAATGGAAACATATTTCTATCAGCCAAGTATTCGCATTTTTTTATTAGTATAATATTGACTTATGAGTAACTCATCGCCCATGGGACTTAGAACATTATATTAAGAATATAATATATACATTTTGATGATATCGGTGCCATCATATATTTTCAGCAACAATAAATAATAAGCTAACATTTGAAAGTGGAATTCGATGGAGTCTGTCATTTTTCTGAAATAAGATTTCAGTCGTATCAATGACCTTCATGGAGTTTCAGTTGCAAGAATTATAAAAAATTCATCCTAGACAAATTTTCAATTGCTGCTCGAACAATTTCGAACGAAAAAATTTCAGTTCCTTTATTTACGATTCGTCATGCTACTATAACGAAAAATAAGTGCTTTTATGAAGTCTCCAAAGTACTTTTTTGCATTTCGTTTTGAGTGGAATCAGGCAAACGAAAAGTTATCGAATGAAATTTCCGATTGAATTCGCCTTCGTTTTTATACGTGTGCTGCTTATGGAAACGAAAATTTTGATTAAGTGGACACTTAGTTAAATATTCGAATTTTTTTTTTATTCATAGACATAAATCATCATACTTAGATTTAAAAAGAATATATATATAGGTATATACATATATATACAAGAATATGGATAGGCCTTAATTATATAACTTAGGATGTTAGCTGAAGCATTGAAAGTGGAATCGGGATTAGGAGAAATGGTGATAGTATCGAAGGCAAGGCTCCTACGTAAAACCTTCGCATGGGGACGTTCGCATAAATTTTTGTGCAGAAAATATTTCAAATTGCTGGCCGGACATTTGTAAGGAAAAATTTGCTTCCTTTTAGAATTTCATCACATAAAAAAAGGTTTAAGTCCGTTTTATAATCCTAGTTTTTCTATGCTTAAACCGCAAAAAACGTATGACATATCGCACCCTGGCAACTAAAGCGACACAACTCAAAATCTTTGAGTTTTGAGTTATGATGTGGATCTTGTTCCTAAGTTACCTGTCTATCTGCAGGAAAAATTCCATTCCGTTTTTCCTATTATAAAAGGCCGAAAAAAAGCCGTAATGCCTTTCTTCTTGCTTTGAATGACACTGCGATGTATTTTGTTTATCGCGTTTTCTGAAAAATGGCAAATTTTGAGTTGTGTCTCTTTAGTTGCCGGGGTGCGATATGTATTTACTATGGATTTAAATTAAATTTAGTCCTTGCGAAACTTCCCTTCGAGGTCTAAGAAAGGCACCTAGACACTGAGGACGGATTATAATGGTTGTTCTATTGAAGCGTTGTCGTTTCTCAAAATTCTTGATCACGGCTTTGCAAGCATAAAAAAGAATTCCTGCCGCTTAAAAAGAATAATTCGAAATGGAGTTCTAAAGATATATCGATTTGACCGTAGATGCATCTAAATCGTCCGTCGTCACGTAAATGAAAGTCTTTTGAGAATAGCATGCAGCATTCCAGCAATGTTCCCCAATCCTTTTTGTTCAATGTGCTGCTCGCTCAGTGGCGACCCAATGGTTCAGCAAGTAACAAGGACCTCGAGGTCGTACGTATGTAGCTCGTTTTCTTTTCGTTTTCTCGAACGGAAAATCTGCATTTAATTCGCTTCGCTTGCGTTTATCTTCTCATACCGTTCAATTGTCGCTGTTCGCTCTGTGCCCCTCATCCTTAGCTGTATCGGAATTTCCATCTTCGGAATTTATGAACTCGTTCACGTGCCACAAATTTTAACACATTTCATGCACTCGAGTCGACCGCAACGACTTATGGATTCCGCATGTGTCGGCAGCGGATGCAGCCGTTGCCGTACCGCAACCGCTGCCGCTACCGTGACCATAGCCGTAACCGTAACCGTTACCATTGCCGAGTGGGCAACGTTTTTATGTGGGCCACACAGCACAATGGCGGCGCATTAATCGTTTTTTGGACAAATTCCGCAACCGCAAATCGAATTTCCTTGACGCTTCCTGGATACATTGTTTCATTTTCTTTGACCTCCCCGTCTCCATCACTGTTCGCCGTTTCCCTTTTTCCCGTTGATATGTACGCATTTTTTTATATTCGCTGTGGTAAATTTCAAAAAAAAAAAAAAAAAAAAATTGAGAAACAAAATGAAAAAAAAAGAACAAAAGCCCCCAAGCCACTAAAAAGATCCCAAAAATTGCACAGCAAGAAATGATGAACACACGCCAAAGTCCGAACGCATAGCGAGCGCGCACCGGAAGGATATAAGGCAGCAGCGTACGGCATGATGGCACCTACAAATAATAAATGCATGGCTATGCCAGCTTGCCTGCGTTTATGTTTGTGTCTTTGCGCGCGCGTTTGTGTGTGTGTGTGTGTGTGTTGTTTTTGTAAGCCTTCGGATGGTATTGCCAACTGAAATGACATGGCTCCGGCAATTTACGAGCTACGAGCGACGAGCAACACGGAAGGAATGCGAACAATAAATG
>CM035806.1:151868166-151888166 GCA_020466095.1 Chlorops oryzae | reverse complement strand
GAAATTCAAATTTAATAATAATCAAGATTTAATTTTATACCCATTGGTTTTAACTTGAAACCTTTTGTTTTTACTGCTGTAGTTGAGCGAAGATGTTCAAAGAAGATTTCTGTTCATTTGCCATAGTGATTTCATACAAACATAAGGACCTCTTCATCCCATGGCCATTTCATAGCCGACCCAAATTAAAATTCCCTTAAAAGCATCTGTTAAACACTTTCCCACTGGACTTTTCATGCCTTAATTTGTTCCACTCTTCGATGCTATTAAACAATAAAAAATTAAATTAATTGATTAGAAAATGCTTAGGCCCAAATACTAATTTAGAACCACTTCTCGTCGGCAAGGGCCCTTCACGTTGCATTCCTTCCGTCGCGACGGCAACAAACTGGAGCGAATCTATTTAAGCATGTTACCCACGCCCAAATTCTTCGTCCTCCTCTTTCTCGTGCTGTTCTTCTTCGGTTTCGCATTGGGGCGAGTATGCTGCATGCGCAAGACCACAACGCAAGCCGTTTAGCGGGACGTAATCACGTCATTGTTAAATTAGAAAATTTGCAACGCTTAAATTAACACCTCTCGACCACGTAATTGCACCGTGAAGTGCCAACCGAACGGCCGATGCATGCTCCACACTCATGTGCGTGCGTGCGAGTGTGAGTGTGGCTTCCGATAGCCAATCTCCCTTTAATTAAAGCATTCGCTTGGTGCTTTCAATGAATTCGATATGAATTAGAAGAGATTTGGAGGAAAATCATGGTGAATGGAAATTATGCTGTGAAAATGCTTTCTTTTTTCCCCCTTTTTTCCTTTCACATTCTCTTCTTCTAAGGCTTAAATTGGTTGCAGCAGAGGATTCGATTCATTAACAAATACAACTGCGAAAAAGTTCCATTACACCGGGAACTGTTCGAAGTGATTGAATCGATTAACGAATTCCATCGAACGATGAGAAGATTTTTCAAAATAACGGCTCGTTCCTACATGCATACATATGAGTACACACATACATATTTGTATGTACATTTACCTCGAGGCATGTAATTACCCTTTAGGAATTTTTAATTAGTGCTATACTAGTACTTTACTAGTGCAAAAGCCACCCAGCAGTTAATTGTAACCGATGGTAAGGCAGAAAGTAATTCAAAAGGCGTACTGTTTATGCATTACTCTACAAGTTTAAAATTTAAAATATTAATGGTGGTCCTATAATAATTTAATAAAATACTGAGCATAAGTATCCCTCCTCATTTAATATCACGTGGTAATATACAAGAAGCCGAATTTCAAAACCTTTCTTACATAACTCTCCATACTTTGTAACCAGCACTGATGCTAGGCAGTATTTTGGTGACTCTTTTCCCTTGGATATTGCAAAAAAACCCTTCATTTCTGTTTTCTTGAGGAAAGTGGTCAGTGAAATTCCCTTGTAAACATTTGAAATGGTTTTTGGTTAAAGGTAAAATCGAAAAAATCCCTCAAAACGGAAAAAACCCCTCGTTCTGGCATCCGTACATAGAATAAAATGTTAGCATGACGCCTATAATTCTCATTTGGTTTGTAAAATGGGACACTTAAGACTCGCAGAATATCTGAAGATTTTTCAAGACGTGATAAAGCAAGAACGTGCGTACGTCATAATCATCATCACCAGTGTTGCAAACTCCTCAGATGAAAAAGCGCTAATTTATTTTGAAAACGCGCTAAAAAGCACCGGAAATCAATGATTCCCAATTTCTAATTTCAAAAAGCGCTTAATCAACCAAAAGAAATCGTTTTTGGAAGGGAACGTGTTGTTTTTTCTGAAAAGATCATAGTATATTGATGTTTTTTTTCTTTGAATATTTATTATAAAACAAATGATTTAATATGCTTGTTACAAGTCTGCGTTTAGATTAGAAACGATGCGACTAAGGCACCGAACAACCATCTCTTTCTTCCCCATATGCCATTCTATATCACAAAATAGTCACGCACAATGTTTCTCTAGTCCAAACGCAATCACAAAATTAAAGCTGCCAGATTCATCATTGGTTCATCTTTCAGCTGTTGTGTTAGGAAGCAATACTTAGCTTACGTTAACACAATGTTAAAAATTGAAGGAAAAACTACTTTGAAAACTTTAATGAACGCAACGAAAAAGCGTTAGATTTCGCGCAAAAATAGCTTAGCGCTAAAAAGACGTTTTCGCGCCGCGGGCCTTCCAAAAGCGCTAGATCCAGCGCGAAAAGCGTTAAGTATGGCCATGGTGGGGTTCGTGGGGACATGGAAACGCACCAAAACGCACCGACGCAGAAAATTGTTTCAGAATTGGTTTAGGGCATAACAAAACTATCCACCGAGATCATTTTCTCAATCCCCTTTGTGATTTTCCACATTTCGAGGGGGGATTGAACCCCCAAAATCACCCCCCGAATACGGTCATAGTTCCCTTTGATGGTATTCGACCTGAAAACAAATTTCCAATCATTATTTCCCTCCAAATGCAAAACTACCCCAAGAAATGGTACATTTTTTTCAAAAAATTCCTACAATTCTCACTGAATTCATGATTTCGGAAACGTATATAAAGCAATGAATTGAAGAAATTCTCAGTCATCTCAGTAGAGCTGGAGAACTATCGGAAGGTATATTTTAAAATTTGAGCACCATCACCATCATCAACACCATCATCACCATCATCACCATCAACACCACCATCACCATCATCACATCACCATCATCACCAACACCATCATCACCATCAAACCATCATACCATCACACCTCATCACCATCAATCAAACCATCATCATCACATCATCACGCATCAACTACCATTCACACCATCATCATCACCATCATCAACGACCATATCATCACCATCATCATCCATCATCACCATCATCATCCACCATCACCATCAACACCATCATCACCATCATCACCATCATCACCATCATCACCATCATCACCATCATCACCATCAACACATCATCACCATCATACACCATCATCACCATCATCACCATCATCACCATCATCATCATCACCATCATCACCAACACCATCAACACCATCATCATCACCACCATCAACACCATCACCATCGATCACCATCAACAACATCATCACCATCATCAACATCATCACCATCAACACCATCATCACCATCATCACCATCAACACCATCAACACCATCATCAGCACCATCAACACCATCATCACCATCATCACCAACACCATCAACACCATCATCATCACCACCATAAACACCATCATCACCAACACCATCAACACCATCAACACCATCAACACCATCATCACCATCATCATCACCACCACCAATACCATCACTATCAACAACATCACCATAATCAACATTATCACCATCATCTACACCATCATCAACACCATAATCATTACCATCATCTTCGCTAACCTCACCATCACCATCATCACCAACCTCACCATCATCATCACCAACCTCACCGTCATCATCACCAACCTCATCATCATCATCACACATCATCACCATCATCATCATCATCACCATCATCACCATCACTAACATCAACAACATCACCAACATCACCATCATCACCATCATCACCAACCTCACCATCACCATAATCATCATCATCACCATCATTCACTATCATCCTCATCACCAACATCATAACCATCATCATCACCATTATCATCACCAACATCATAATCATCATCATCACCATCTTCACCAACCTCACCATCATCATCACCTTTATCATCACCAACCTCACCACCATCATCGATAGTTTCTACTATCGATAATACAAGCGATAATTTTGACAATCGATAATTTTTATAATCGAAAGATGAATTTTCGAGCGGCTCTTGCCCTTATCTAAATAGAAGCATTTTTAGGAATCTATCCATTTCAAAAAAAAAAAAGAAAGCCCTTTGTTACCGCCAGCACCACCTTTCCAATGCTAAAGTATGTAAATGTACATGAATCAAAACTATCGATATTCTTCAAAAAACATCGATGTTTTCGATAGTTTTAAACCATCGATAGTATCGATAGTGCTATCGATTGTTTCTCCAGCTCTAGTCCGACTGTTTACTGGGTAGTTGCGCAAGTTTCTCTTCTTGTCGTTTATTTTTCTATGTGATTTTCACAACAATGTCAGCTCGTTCTAAAGACGTTCATTTTCTGCGGAAATGGCACTGTCCCCTCGCGACGTGCCGCAGCGTGTCTAGTCTTGTTGAACGACATTGGCTTTGACTTTTGCATATTCCTACGCATCAGCTGATAAGCCGCATCGAATCCGGTTGGGTGTCAGAGGGAAATGCAATTGCGATTTTCCGTTTCCGCTGCGATACGAAAGGAAACTGGCGCTGCTGCTGCTGCTGCTGCGATGGCGCTGCTGCCTACGATGAAAGCATGATTAAGTGAAAAGACGAATGGGTCTTCCATGGCTTCTTGATAAGTGGGCTCTGGAACACTCAGTTGAGCTTGCGATTTTTTTCGCAACCTTGAAAAGCAGTTTTGTTTTCCCAGACATAATAAAAATTTGCCAAAATCGCGAACACATTCACGGAGGAGTCAAATGTCGAAAAAAATGACCAGACACTGAAGTTGGGGTATATCTATGCATGGCACCCTCTCAAAGTGGGTAGTCATGGTTATTGATGCCAACTTTCCTTCTTTTTTTTCCTGTTTTTTTTTCTTCCAATTTTCCTTTGTTATTTATTTTTTATATTGGTCGAACATACATCCATACATACATACTTAACGTTGGAGTTTTAAGAGTTTAAAGCTGAAATATTTGCTAAGATTTTAACTTATCTCCATAGCCAATGCATCCTCGAAGGAGGCGATCGGCAGCACCTGCCGTAACATGAGTGCATGACTAGAAAATTTAGTCATTAAACGAAGTGTCCAAGTCGGCCGTCAATAAGTGGCACGAAGTGGCATGAAGATTCCAAATTGCCTCGCTCCCACGTACCTTTGCCAAAGTAATGTCAATTGTTGTTAAGAAATTGAGCTTCCCGCTGTGCGGGAAATTTACGTTGCGCGGCTAACGAGTCCGGCCATGCTGCTTTGCAATTAGCAACAAGTCACAGCGTCCTGAAACGATACCACTTTATCATCGCATCGCATCGCATCGTATCGAATCCCATCCCATCCCATTCCATCGTACTGCGTATGGTAAGTAGGTAGTTACATTACACATATGTACATATTCTTGTGAGTGTGTGTGCTCGATTGGATGCTCCATCAGCCTGATCCAAGGGTTAGACAGTACTCTTCTAGACGCAAGCATGTCACGCTAATATGTACGCCTACTCGAGTACCTAATGACGTAGTTGTGCTCCTCATCGTTGTTGGCTCGCATCTACATATGTCTTGTGTCGTCTCTTCGTCTCCTTCGTCGCCTCGTCGCCTCGTCGATGTCCGCCTGCAATTCGGACAGTGTTCAGTTGGCAGCACTTTACATCGAGAACATAATTTATATTGAAAAATATGAATTGCCCACGGTGCTGCGGTCTTCGATAGTGAGAAACGAGAAAGTTTAATACCAAATACTGGGTGATATTCTGCATTCAAAAGGCAGCATCTCCAAGCTCAGCTGCCCACCCAATGTTGTATTTGTAGCGTCCATATACGCTCAACACGCGCACAGCTAAATACGTACACAGGCTGCGGCACTTTAATGTTGCAAGATGCACCTGCAGCACTCCACAAAAAGTCGAATATCTTGTCTCGCCCGCATCCACGACGGAGTGATTCACCCCAGCTTCTGCTCCCTTCTGCCCACATGAAGCTGTATGCTGTATTCGAGCTCTGGCAGTAGGTAACTTACGATGCGTAGCCAATTGAACAGTCAAAAAGGCGCAGGCCTTGTTTGTAGTTGTCACCGCTTTTGTAGCAGCAACTCTTAACCGGAGTTGATGCTCTTTTCGCGTCTTCGCATTCCAGGCCATTGGCGACTTCTAAAATTGATCGGCAATGTCGATGCCACATTCATGCTACCTATTTATAACGTCAGCAATTATAGTGAAGTGCTTCCGTGGGGACCCTAAATAAGGATGAACAGCCGCTAGGAATCATTCAAACAAGTCCTTTAAGAACCCATTGACCCATTGAGATACTATAATTCGAGATTTCGAGAAAACTCTTTTCGGAAGATATAAAAGCAATTTGGGAGCAATTAATAAAACATCCATCAAAAATAAGAATAAATATTTCGGTCTCAGTGTCGACCACTGCCTCTCCGGCGTAGTAGCTCCAAAAGCGATGGACCTTTTATCAAATAACTCCATACTTAACGCCCAACTATGCGCCTGCGAGTGCGCCTTTTTCCACGCCTCCTCCTCCTGCTGCTTGCTGCTGCTCTCGCTCATCCGTTTAGAACCGCATTTGTGCGTGGGGTGCGGTTACGAGACGCTGCTGCTGATTGGGGGAACGCGGCATGCTGTAGCCAGAACATCCGATTCGATTCGATTCGATCCCATCCGATGCGATCCGATCCTATCCTATCCTCCGCTCTGGTCCGGTCCGGTCGCGCTCGTTTTCTGCCCTCTTAAATGATAACGCGAATTCCTGTTGCTGTGTCTCTAAAAGTTGTTTCTGCACTCCACCGAAGCACTGGTTGTAACCCAATGTAGACGAGACGAATATTTGCACAAATACCTATATGTTATCGGAGAGCCCATCGGTGCAGTTGAGACAATTCGTCTCTGCATTTCGGCAAATCTTCCGACTCATATGAATGCATATTGCCATTGATGGGTGTTTTTTTCAATCACCGCCGGTGAGAAAGGAAAACTTTCTTAAAGTAGTAGAATCACTTGAATATACATACATACATATGTGCAAACATTTTTCATTTGTGAAAACATTTGTGACATGCGTTTTACCTATAAGAGGCTCCGTGTCATCCTGCTCTTAAGACCGGAGGTGGGAAAAAAAGACGGTGTCATTCCAAGAAGTACAGCAGACGGAGGTTACTTGACTCTAAATCGTCTTAAATTTGCTCGATTTGTAGGTTGTGCGTCGGAATATGTCTACGTACATATGTATGTGTTTGCTGCGGTATGACAGGTGCTCCATTTTTTTTTTTTTTTTTTTTTTTTTTTTGTGACAATGACTGCGAATTATAGTCGAAGCAGAAAAGGAGTAGAAGTTGAAGGAAATGGAAAAGGCGCTTCGCTATGCTTACGCACGTTGGAGTAATGATGCTTTATGGGACACTGACCGCAAGCCACAAGCTTTTGATTTGATATTTTGGTGTCCACACTGCGCAGATTTTAGGGTGATGCCGTGATACTCCATCTCTAGAGCGAACACATGAAATCCTTTAACTTCCTCGTGAGTTTTTCAAGCGCTCAAGAACAGCGTAGAACTTCCTTTTACATAGATATAGCGATTAGATTTGTCCGTCAGCCTTGACAGAATTATGGTATGTGTGTGTTTACGGCGACATGAGCAAGAACCAGTTCAACCAAGAATGGGCCAGATCGGATCATTTTTAAGGGTCCCTCCAGTACTTGGATCCACTACGAAAAACGCAAAAACTGCTCTGTTTGAAATATATTGATGAGATTTGATATTTGGAGATACAATATTTAAAGGCCTAAAACTTAATGACCAAAAATTTGAAAAGTGAGCGTGGTAAAAGGGCGTTTTTCGCAAATTGCGTCTTGAGACTTTGGCATACATACTTCCTTCAAAGTCATAAATATCCTCTCCAAAAATTTTAGTGATCGGTCATTTATTAAGGGTAGATACCTTTAGTACTAGGGTCTGTCACAAAATTCGCAAAAACTGTCCTTAAATCACAATCTTTCCAGAATTCTCGATGAATTTCGAATTTGAGCTTTATATTTAAACCTCGGATTTAAATATAAGTAAGTACAATTCAACTTCGGACAGAATTTAGTTTTTCGTGTTCCCATAGTTTAGGAACTCTTCTCGCGAACTTTTGCTTGCTTTCATTTTACCGAGCGTATCTACGGGAACAGCGTATCTATTGCAACTCGCCCATCCCTATTGCGTTGCTCTCGTATATGAAAGCGGCTCTGCCAGTTTTCGGGGAGTTTATCAAAATGTTCTGATCTTTAGTAGAGATTTTGGGGAGAAAAGTCTTTGAAGAAGTTTTTAGGGGACCCATATTTAGTTTTTGGAAGATTTCCGAATTCAATTTAAAAACATTTGGGCCTAATTTTGAGATATTCAGGTATCCTTCATTCCAGATTTATAAGCTTATGAAAGCGAGAGCGCTCAAATAATCTGGCTGTCGTCTGCGACTCGCGACTTTTCAGAAAGGCCAACTGCCATGGCCATGGCATTTCGCACTGGGTGCGTAAACGAGGAACCATATTTTTTTTAGTGGTAAGTGCGACAAAAGAATTAATTTTTATATCATTTTTTAAATCGATAAAAGTAAGGTAAGTTTAGATTAATTTGGCTGACACCCTGAAGGGTGACAACTCACTTAGGCGTCATACCGGCCCGTTGTGATGCCACGAAAAATGTGGAAAACAAAGAAGAACAGAAACATAAAAAACGACGCCCGAGCTGGGAGTTGAACCCAGAACCCGTCTTATTTGATGGAAGAATTTGTTGAAATTGAGAGCGACGCGATTTTATTGAAGCAACAGTAAATTTTCTTGGAGAGCTGTTAAGATGTGATGCAACGACAATGAGAACTGAGTGCACAAAGATGTCTACAGTCTTTGAGAAGAGAGTACAGAGTTGACCCGCGTATCCATCATTTAACGAACGTAGCAATTGGGATTGTTTTCACTCAAGATTTTATTTTGGGAAGACTAAAAATCCATGCTGCGGTGAAACCTGCACGAAAATACGAAACGAAAAGAAATCCATTGAACTTGCAGCTTCAGGATGAGAGTGGGGAGAGGAAGGCGAGAGCGGCCATAAAATGATTATCCTAAAAATAGGCGAATTTCATAGATGTAAACACTTTTTAATTAACACATCCCACACATTGGTGGACGCTTCTCGTTGGACGACTCTTCGCTTTCAATTTGCATATAGATTTAGTCCTGCGAGTTCATTTGCATAGCGCGTGTGTCAATCATTTCGACTGCAGCGCAGACGCGAAAGTAGGTACGCGCAGGTGGCACAAGCAGGCGTACACGCATGCACGGGCGGACGGACGGACGACGCACGCACGAAATGGGGAACTGCTTCGAGAGTAGTGAAGACGAAACGGGACGCGACGCGACGCGACGGACGACGACGAGACGAGTCGATTGGAGTCGAGTTGAGTCTATAAATTTTTCTTTATGAATGCAGAATGGATTGGCACACAGTGATAGTGGCAGTGGCAGTGGCAGTGGAAGTGCACAGAGAAACCAGTGACATATCATCTGAACAGCAACAACAAAAGCAACATTTCGCAGTTACGGTCAAATAACCGAATCCGAAACTAAATCGGCAAGATTCATGGCATTCATTGCCCGAAGGCGTTGCGTTCGAGAGTACCGTGCAACGGTTATTTTCAATGATGGGTCCACATTTTGTATGTGGTATGAGAGAGCGAGTGAGCGATAACGCCGATTTGATGATTATGATGATGATGGTGTTGTGGCTGTTGCTGTCGTTGCCGTTGTCGTTGTTGCCGCTGCTTTTCTTTTTCTCGTCGTGTGGCGTTGTTGGCGTTGTCTTTTTGCGTCTGGAATTCCGATCTACGCGCCTGCGTAACCAGTACAACCTGCCACATTTGCGAAATGCGTCGCATTCAAGTAACTGCAGGTAGCCGAAGTCAGGATTTGACGGAAACTGTCCAGTGGCGTCGACAACAGTCGAGATTTGGGGTTGAAAAATAATAAATATGTAAGTATAAAAAGATTAAAAAGGGAACTTTCCGTGCACATTTTGCTTGACGGGAAGGAAACGAATGGGATTAATTTAGTCGCATCATTTCATTCTGTGTCATCCCCTTTTTGTTGTCGTCGTCCCTGAGTAGCAGCATGTGGTCAGGTGAATTGATAGACAAGTTAGGCAACCCAAAAAGTGTTTAAGGCTACTCCGTTGCTGCGCATGCGCATGCGCGTGTTGCATGTTTGTACTATGTCAGCGGCAGCGACGCATGACAAATGGCCAATGTTGTTATGGCAATGGGCACGAAAATAGGTAGCCGAACAGGAGAAAAAGAAGCGAAAAGAACCAGTCAGTGCAAGAGACAAACTCATCGAAAACAAAAAACAAAAAAAAAAAAAAACCCAATTAAGGGTTTTATAGTCAGGCGAGCCTGACAAAGCCTACAATATCCGACCCACATTTTTTCTTTTTTTTCTTTAACATATTTTAGAAAACAGGCCGCTAAATAATTGGCGAGATCATTCCAATCATTAGCATCAAATAATCTTATATAGGTACTAACTTCTGGTGAATTGCAGTTTGAATTTCAGGTGTAAGAGACAATTGAAGCGGAGCTGCGAATAACGTTTTAAGTGAGAAATTTTTTAAACCTAATTTGCGAACTTTCGCTTTAATTATTCTCTAGCCCTTTAAAATATTCCCAAAAATATTGTTATTTGGTCAACTATTGGACATTTCTCAATACTTCGGAACCTTGAGCAAAGTAGCGAAGTGGCCTTTGTGAGTACTGAATAGGGATGAACATTATACGTTCAATAATCGATTAATGCTATATTAAGACGGCAACCTGAATTAAGTAATTCGGCCCCCATTCGTAGTTCACAGCCGAATCACATTGTGAATCACATAGTACGACATACAAAACTTGACAAGCCGAATAATCTCATCGAACGTAATTCAGTTTGAATTACGATCCGAATTACGATAAAATCAGTGTCTTCCCTAATCTTTATTAAAATTTATCGAAACCAGAAGAAGGAATCAGCAAGAAAAGAAATACTCACAGCCGAAATTTATTGCATTCATGACATAAGAGATCAAATAGTGCTCTTTCCAATGTCGTTCTTGTAAAATTATCATGAAAACAAGAGCTGGCTACAACAGACCCTTCTTCAAAAGAAATTTCCATAGTCAAAAGAATTTTTTATTTATATTGAGACAGTTTCATTAAGTTGGAATTGGTGAAATTTCCGACTGGGTTGTTGCTTTTCACACAAAACGTCAAAAACGAACTACGAATCTGTCATCTGAACGGGTTAATTCGGATTTGTAATTCATGGAGCCAATAACTTAATTCATAATGCCGTCTGAACATGACATAACGCATCATATGATTAATGGAACCATAATAATTGCAATACAATTAAATCTAAAGATATTAATCGATTAATCGATTAAATCGATTATTTTAAACAGTTATTGTTGTTCCTGCTTCTGAAATTTGACTAGTGTAAAAAGAGTAATTGATGTTTTTGTGAGACTATCGATGAGTTTCTCATAGCCTAGTCCAAAAAACACCTGAATATTAATGAAATTTGTTTCAATATCTTAACTTTTGTATGAAAACATGGATAGTGTCGATGTTAAAAACATCGAAAACCTCGATCGAAAACATCGGTTGTGCCTCTCATCCACAAATTACGAGCTGTCATGACAAAAGTCGCCTAATCTAAATACAGAAACACTTTCGATTATTTTGAAAATAAATCAAATGATTAGGGATTAATCGAAACTATCATAATCATATGATTAGTCGATTAAAAAAATGATTTTAATCGATTAAATTAATTATATGATTAATCGTGTTCATCCCTATTACTGAATTGTCATGAAAATTTGCAAAAATTTGAAATTTCTTACTGACAACGTTATTCGCGGCTCCGCTTCAATTGAAGGCTTATCGCGTTAATAACGTTCTTGGAGAATTTTCGTCTCGAGAAAAGTCAATTCCTCGGGAGCTCGTTCCCCCGGGAATATTCAGAATCGGGCTGATAGAAAATTTCGTCAAGATAGCTCAACTCCTGAAACATGATGTCATTAAACATTCACAACTCGATCGAATTTAACATCGACTTGTTGCTCTCATCACAATACGAGGCTGCAAGTCGCTATCTAATACAGAAACATTTTCGATTTTTGAAGAATAAAAATTTCAAATGATAGAAATGGATTAATCGAAACTATCATAATCATATGATTAGTCGATTTGAAAGAATATGTTTAATCGATAATTTATTTTCGATTAATCGTGTTATCCTATTTATTGTCATGAAGAATTTGCAAAAATGTGAAATTTTTACTGACATACGTTATTCGCGGCTCGCTTCAATTGAAGGCTTATCGGTTAATAACGTTCATTGGAGAATTTCGTCTCGAGAATAAGTCTATATATGTCCTCGGGAGCTCGTTTCCACTGTGGAACTATTTCAGAATCGGGCTATGGGTAACCACATTTCGTCAAGATAGCTCAACTCCTGACCTATTGACACTTTTCTACATTGAGCGACTTACCATGCAGCAGAACAAAATATTTCAAAGAAAAATGTTGAGTCAATAACATTTTTTTTGCATTTGCAAAGGAACTTGTTTAATTACATTTCTTTTAACGTTCGCGTATAATGTCCATTTGTTTTATAAAATCTAGAAATACATATTTATTCATACTTATAACTGTTTAAGCATTGCGAAAGCAGTCACGACAACGGAGTGACCAAATCGGATGAAGTCCATGCGATGGCTATTTTTGGGTTATGTTAGGGATGGGCAAAATTGGAAAATACATCGATATATATCATATCGATGTTTTTAAGAAACATCAAAATTTAAACGATACTATCGGGGGGCAAATATCGATGTTTCGATATATCGATGTTTTTGCCCATCCCTAGGCTATGTTCAGCAGAGGGCTCTTTGGCCATTTGCTTTGAACGTTAAATAAATCTCTTTTGACATTTCTTCTTTATTTTTTAGTAAATATATTTTATTTTTATTTTAAAAATTATCTTGTCATTTCAATTATGTCCGTGGTTAGTTCAACAATTTAAATATAAATCGATTTTTGAAAATTATTATGTCAATTCAACATGAAATATGGTTGATTCAAAAGGAAAAATCTTTATTTTTTCCAACAAGAAAAATTGTTAAAATTAAAATTATTCCTTGTTGAAGCCGTTTTGAATGTTTTTCCTTTTGATTCAACCAATTTTCTGGTTGATATTTTTCTCTGTGTATAAAAAGCTTCCATCCAACAAAAGAAGTGTCCGAACATTTTCGAGACTCTCCTTGGAAAACCATCCATGAAAAATCCTTTTATCTCGCATTTCTTTTAATTTCACTAAGTGTGTCTACATTTTTTTTTTTTTATAGAAAATCTGTTCTTGCAGCTGCTGTTAACTTTTCTAATTTGTACATGCGACACGACCTGCCGCGCAATATGTTGAAAGTAGATGAACAGAGCAGACTACAGGCGATACAGGGGGGGAAAAAGAGCTAGTTGGAAATGTTCTTTCAATTATTTTACACAAATATGCCATAATAAAAAGTACTTCTCCATCCCTCCCTAATGGAGCGTCACGAGGAGAATCTACGCGTTATTATTTAATTTTAGATTCCTCCTCAAGGAAAATATTTCACAAACAAAATGGTTTTTATTAGTGACAATTATCGAGAAAAGTCTATAAAAGCTCAGTATGAATTAAATCAAAAGGCGAAAGCAACAAACAAAATTCAAAAGTAGCAAAAAAAAAAAAAAAACATGAAATTGAAAGAAAATAGCTAAAGTCTACGCATGTTCGTTCAAGACGTTCCTTGTTGATGGTGTTCAGCTGGACTTCCCGATTTCCACACAAAGAGTTTTCTTTCGAAATTCTTTTGCTAAATATTAGATAAGAAAGGTGGGACGGTGGGATATTTCTTCTCTTCCCCTTGCCCTTTTCGCCTAACTAAGTCGATTAATTGGGAAGATAGGTTTGTGTGTGTGGAAATCGGGGAAAAATAAAATAAGACACGGGAAGCGAGAGAAAGCGAGAGAGAGAGAGAGTGGACAGATTTTCAGTTACCATAGTGTGCCGAAGCTCTGATCTTCAACTGCAAGTATAGACGACCCGTAGCTACCATTTCTTTGGAAACCCGATTCGAATTTTACCTTGCATTCCATCGTTGCATGGATTTTTGCGCGAGTTGATCGATTCCGAATTCGAGTGGCCGCCCACTGTCAAATCGGCTGTAGTTAGCTTCAATGACATTTCCATTTGGGTTTGCTTGGTTCTTTTGCAAGTTGCTTCTTTTTTTTTTTTTAAGAATCCGTGTAACTTGCAGTCCAATTTGGTATTACAGAAGAACAATTCAAGTACATAACATTTGCTAACTCGAGCATAATAAAAACAAAATCCCAGAAACACAAACATACTTGCAATCAACATAAAAATTTCTTCGAACGCACAAGCCCCATTAGGAAATATTTTCACTTGTGACCTTGCGCAACATAATCGGATTACGAAAATCGTTATAACTTTACAACACGTGTTCCCTGCTGGGTAAGGAACCCAAAACGATGTCAAACAAAAAATAAAATTAAAAAAAATAAAAAAAATCTCCCATAAAAACACTAAACACCCAAAAAAAAAAGAATTTATAATAAAAAGAAGGATGAAATTCTAAAAGTTTTCGCTCGGCCAGCACCGCAATGTGACGTGCCCGAAAGTCTCATTGTGTTGAGTCGAGAAAGCCGAAAGCCGAAAGCAGCAAAAAACGATAAAATTTCTTTTGTTCTCTTGTTGCGTTTTTCCACGTTTTTCTCCTCCTTTTTTCGCCTTAATTTTTTCCACTCATTCGAAATTGGATTTTGCACGTTGTTGCAAAAAGTAAAAGACCAGCAGCAGCAACCGAAACGACAACAAAAACAAAACGTGCCAAAAGTGTTGTTGGAAATTTCTTCAAATTAGTTGAGTTCGCAATTTGATTCCGCGTGCGTCAGTGTGTGCGGCTCTTGTCGTGCGCGCTAATTAGTTGGGCGAAAAGAGATTCGCAATTTGCATGTGCTGCAAAGAAATCTGACAGGCACAAATGCGACGCGATGCGCTACACTCACGCCGCCACCGCCACTGCCGCCAAAGTGCTTTCAACGCCGGCACCATTTTGCAATTTTGTCACAGTAATTGGACATATTAATCTGTGCTAACGCGTAACGCAACAAGTCCGGACGCCTGGTTACCGCACAATGTCGCCGCTCATGGCAGTGCGATATCAGCGGGCGGCAGGCGACAGTTGTTCCCTGCACTTGTAGACAGACATTTCATTTAATGCCGAAATAGCTAACTTTTTATGTGAAAAGAATTTTTTTTTTTTTTTTTTGAAGACTTTCTCTATTTTAGGGGAACCCCATTTTTCCTGAAGACCTGTCACTGAGGCACATCCACCGAGCATGTCTTCAACTTTTCCGAAAAATGAACCGAAGAGAACTCCAGGTTTGGGGAATCAAACAACTTTTTGTTTTAGAAGTTTTTTTTTTTTTTTTTTTTTGATTTTGGTAGTAGTGACATCGCTCTGGCCATATTTGTGGGAGAATCATGCCGAGTATATCAAAATATTTGGTGATGGGTATTCTCAATTTATATCGACCACTTTTCGCGAAATTATCGTATGTTACAAAAACTAAATTTTACAGAAGATCGTAATCATATGCGATTGTGCATAACCTTGAGCTAGGGGTGTTCAGAATAAAAAAATATCGATATCTGATATTTCGATATTTAAAAACTATGTATATCGAATATCGACAAAAAATTATTTGGAAAAAATATCGATATTCGATATATCGCAGCGCATACCCTTTAAGAAACGTGTTTAGTTAAACTCTAGTTTTTCATTAGTTCCAACTCCACCAGTACTTAAAAAAAAACATACTTTTTTTAATAAGGAACGCATGGGGATGTGATATGGAAGCATTTTTCTTTCTTCCCCCTGCGTCTCTTGACAAAAAAAAAATGTTTTTCTATGCGAAAGTCTTACTGTGCCAATCTTTTCTTTGTGATAAAAAGCACTGATTTGGCAACACTGGTTTTCTTCTTTACAAAAAAATGTCGTACATATTTCGATACTGCCAAATCAGTATCGATACATCGAAATATCAAAAAATTATGTATCGAGTACAAATATCGTTGCGAAATTTCGATATTTCGATATGATCGATATTTTTTGGGCAAACCTAGCTAAAACTAAGGGCCAAGGTACAATAGTTCGAGAGTAATGCGTGCGTGCGAGATAGAGCGGGAGAGAGACATACAGAGAGAGAGCGAGACAGAGAGTGTTGCACGCACGACTCTCGGACTATTGCACCTTGGGCCTAATTCCGCATAATAACTCCATAACCCATGATACAAGAAAACAAGATAGCGCCACTTGAGAGAGGAAACGTCACAAACTCAAAATCGCGATTCGTTGTTGTTGTTTCCCATGTTAAACCGGCTTTTTACTTTTTTGAATAGCATGGGAAACAACAACAATTTCTCGCTCAGTGACGTCACAAACTCAACTTTCGGCTCTCAAAGAGAGCCTCAAAATAGCGGTACTGAAGTGGCGCTATCTTGTTTTCTTGTATCATGCCATAACCATAGTGCTTAGGGCTATAATGTTTTGCCAGGCGATGAATTGAAGGCTCTAGAACAAATTTTTATCAAAAAATGTCCATTTCGTAAAAAATGTAACATACCTATGTAAATATAGACTCAAAGTTTTGTTAAATGTATGTATCTTAAAGAAAAAATTCGTTATAACATAGGATGAGAAAAATGCTCTCACAACACTACAAGGGAAAAGCTTACCGGCGTTTCTTCTACTTCTTCTAATCAATCATTACATCGACATATCGATACTATGCATACCTACATACATATGTATGTACATATGTACATATATTATTATCTTCAAATGAGAATGGGAAAACGAACGTCATGATCCTTGGACCAATTTAAATTCAAGACGATTTTGCAGTCCATTTCTGTGGCATCCCCGTTAAAATAGAAAATCCCTTCAGAAACTCAATAGTCGAAAAGACTCGATAGCCTTTTAACATGGCGCAAAACGATTTTTGGGACAATTGGAGCAGGCAAAAATATCTCAGTTTTTGAAAATGGAGAAGGAGTAAGAGAGATAGAGAAAGCGAGAAAGCGAGAAAGAGGGATAGGGAGAGGGAGAGAGAGGTAGACAGTGAATTGAAAAGGAATGAAACTCCTAAATCACCTTCAACTGTCCTTCTATGGCATTTAATTTTCATCGTATGACACGATGAACGATGAATCGGTGAATGGCTAAAAAAAAACTCCTTTTCGACGAGAATGAGCAGGAAAAGAGAAGGGGACGAATGAATACCATTCAAATACCCAGTGAACCACCCACCCTCACTGAACCGAAGCGTACGAATGCGACGCCTACATTTGGTCGATCTTTTGTGCAGCAACACTATTGCGGGTGCTTGCCGGCCGCCACGAGAGCATGGTTTGCGCCGTAAGTAGTTTCCTTCCGCCTGGCCATGGCCGTCTGCCTGACAATCTCATGAAAAATTTATGGCGAATTGTTCGCGAATGCTCGTCGAGATTTATTCAAAAGCCATATTTCGCCGGCCATTCAGAAATCGTAAGCCAGCGCTGGAGGCGGCGGTGGGGTCGGCGGTGGTGTCGGTGGCGGTGTCGGTGTCGGTTGTTTTGGCTGCCTGTTGCATCGAGCCGAACGAGTGGCATAATCACAGATTTATGAATGCCTCTCGAGTGCGGGTCGCAATTCCGCGTGTTGCATGCGCTCTGTTGCGCTTGTTGTTGTTGGAGCTAGATGCAAGCTCCTTTGTTCAATGACGTGACTTTGTTCTTTGCGTTCGACGATTGTGCTGAAGTACCTTCAACGTTAGGCGAACGCAGGTTGCCCAACAAATTTGTGACCTGTTATCTGTGGCTGCCTCGGCGGACACAAAGCGATTGTGTGCGTCCATTTGGCGGCTTTTGAAGTCAGAATCAATTTTCGCAACGAATTTGTAACGGGCATCGTCATTGTTCGCATCGATGTTTCGCCATTGGCCGCGTTGTTGTTTTTGTTGTTTTATTGCAGCGCTTTGTTACATTAGGCCAGAAACATCCAGATTTTCTTGCTTCAGTACGATGAAGACTAATAGGAAAGTCCAAAAAATAATGTGCCTTTCGCATGGTCGTAGAGGCCAAGTCTCCTGTCGTCATTGGCGGTTTCTGAATCGATCATTTTCGCACGATCTATGCGACGGGATGTTGTTGCTGATGTTCGCCTTGGCGCTTTTGTTTGTTGTTATGAGATTTGCTTACACACTTAGGCGAACAGTTCGCTACAGGTGACTGTGCTGAAAGGACAAAAGGTTGATGTCGTAGAGGCTTAAGTCAGTCGTTTTCTAAGTCTTTCTCCACTCTTGCACGGAGGTTCCCTTGCCTTTCTGTTTTCTTGCCTCGCATTCATAGTCATCTCTCTATCATATCGGTACTTAGTATTTTTCTAGTCTCTTCTATTGCATCTCTGTCTCCGCCTCTCTCTCTCTCTCTCTTCTCCATCTCCATCTCTCTCTTCTATTCTTCTTCTCCATCTCTTCTATTCCATCCTCTTCTTCTCCTCTCTATTTCTTCTCTCATCTCTCTCTTCTTCTCATCTCTCTCTTCTCTCTATCTCTTCTCCATCTCTTCTCTATCTCTTCTCTCTCTCTCTCTATCTCTCTCTCTCTCTCTCTCTATCTCTCTCATCTCTCTCTCTCTTCTCTCTCTATCTCTCTCTATCTCTCTCTCATCTCTCTCTATCTCTCTCTATCTCTCTTCTCTCTCTCTCTCTATCTCTCTCTCTCTCTCTCTCTCTTCTCATCTCTCTCTATCTCTCTCTCTCATCTCTCTCTTCTCTCTACTCTCTCTCTCTCTTCTCTCTCTCTCTCTCTCTCTCTCTTCTCTCTCTCTCTCTCTCTCTCTCTCTCTCTCTCTCTCTCTCTCTCTCTCTCTTCTCCTCTCTCTCTCTCTCTCTCTCTCTCTCTCTCTCTCTCTCTGGGCATTCGTGTGGAGTCCTCCATGGTTAAATTGAAGCAGGCGTGAAACTACAGGCGGTAACTTGAAAGCTGCGGCATGAAGCAGATTTGTGTGATTGTTTGTCAATTATTTGACTCCTCCGCGAAACCCCAGCGCAGAGAAGTGTGTTTGTGTTAGTTCCAACTGCGGTAAATGCAGCAGCAGTGGCAATGATACGGTCCACAGTATGCACAATTCGCATTCCATTGAAGGCGCTGGAAAAAGAACAAGACTTAGTGGAATTTTCGGTACAGCAACGCATCAAAGAACGAAGCGCGAACGCTGCATACGGCCAATTACGCGCTGCAAGAAGATTTCGAGCTCGTTAGCAATACGAATCGGCGAAGATAATCGAGTTTGTGTGCGCCTGCATTGCGCGAAGTGTAAAATTATTTAATTTTCACTTATCGGTGCGGCCGCGTTGCCGAGAGAATTTCATTACGGCGGTATGATGCGAGACAGCGAAAGCGAGAGAAAGAGAGAGAGCGAGGTTAAAGGGAAAAGGGAGACGGGCGAAGGGTGAAAACAAGGAGGCTCATTTTATTCGCCTTTCTTACGCGGCAGATCATTGTCAGATGTAGGAGTTGTTTTCTTCAAACCGATTCACCGCCATTGTCGGTTGCGCATGCGTAAAAATCCAAATCTGCGCTGCCGATAACATTGAACGACAACATAGCTATAAGCCGATAAAAGTGGCAATGTCATACAGCCGAAACGATCGGCCGCGCATGATGTGTGAGAATTTCAATATTCGCCATCAAATCATATCAAGACTTTAAGGAATTCAGGACCAATCGAAGCATACTTCATTGTTCCTACTGGACACTAGACTGTTCCTTATTTAAGAAAATTTTGATCGATTTCCGGGTGGAAAATGTTTCCATTTGGCTTAAAACGGACTGGTGTCAAATTTGCCGCTGATCGGAGGTGTATACATATATGTATATGGTAAGTTAATATGGGAAAATTTTCAGTATTCGACCTGTTTTGTTCGACTTATTGCCAAAAAAAAAAAAAAACTGTCTTCTGGCCCATGGTGCACTGGTACGATACCAGAAGGGACATATC